>JANHGB010041536.1:431-41383 GCA_026283785.1 Coracopsis vasa
CTAGGCAGACCCAAAGCTTCCCCGAGCATGCTGCGGGAGCAGGCCTTCAGCGTTCCGGGCTCTCTCCCAGGAAGGTGTGACTGACAGTCTGTCGGTTTATACCTAGCAACTCTGCATTTCATATTAGCCAGTTTAATATGATTACGGGACTTTGTTTTCTCACTGGTAGAGTATATATTTTATTTAAGAAGAGCAGCATAGGTATTGCTGTTCTGCCTTGATGTCTCTTGGGAACTTCTGTAACATGTAAAGCCTTTTTCTGGCAACCAATTTGTTCTCTAACAACAACAGGCTGGGAGTTGTGATAGATCCCATTTAGTCTTTTGAGAAACAACTAAATTCTGTGAGTTAACTTGTCTTCTTTTACCATCTAAGGAATACTGGCAGGCTGCAACCATTTTCCTCTGTTAGCCCTTGAAATGATTCTTCATGCTTTTGTCACATAATTAAAATTAGATTATTGCAACTCCCTGCTGGCTGGCCTTAGAGCTTCATAAACACTCCAGCTGGCCCATAGGTTCCTGGTGAAAAGGATGCTCTAAGCATTTTCTTTCTTTGTCCTCTCTTCTCTCATCTGTGTTGAAATCACTGCACTTGCTAACTGCCAGCAGAATGTATTTGATTATTGCTTTCTAAGGGCAGTGAACATAATGTTAGAGACATTATGTGCCAAAGTCTCTCTCAAGCTTTGCTTGAAAGAGTCTGGATGCAAGAGCTTTCAATCCATTTTCTCTTTGTTGGTGAGGTCTCTTTTTGCTGAAAAGGAGAAGGGAAAGAAGGGGGAGGGAATGGAGGAGCACAGGCTCTCCTAACGCAGCATTCACATGGAAAACGCGTACAGCTACAGGATTTCAAAACCAGGGACTGTCTTTCATTGACCAGCATGTAAATGCCATGGACATTATGCAGTTGCTTCTTCTTCTATGATAAAATGACTCCCACCGCAAAAGATGAAAGCCATTTTGAAATAACAGCATCTCCCACTATAGCGAGGCTTTCTGAGTTCAGTAGGCTGCTTCTCTGGCTGACTTCTTTTTATGTCATATTTGCTTATGGACCGTTACTCCTGCATTCACATCCGGCCAGTTCTGTCTTATAAATCTTGAATGCAACACTGCAACTGTGTGAGATCTGTTTGATGACCTTGTAGGGATTATTGTATTAAAGTTCTCAAGAGCCTGAAAGCCTAACTGTTAATGGGAGAGAAAAATGCAGGGATAATGGCTCTTTAAAAGTAAGTAATACTAATGGCATAGTTAGTGTTTGGACCTGATTGCCCATCCTACTGTCACATGTAGAGATCATCTTTTAGTGCCCTCTGGTTTTAAGGGTCTATAACCTCTCAGCTCAGTAATCAGCTACTCAGTAAGCACTTATTTTGCTGAAGGAGAATTATAATGGTGAAGAAGCACAAACAGGCAGTAAAGCTGGCTGTATTGAAATCTCCCTGACTATCAGAGCCTCATCACCTCCACTGAGCCAAGAGTGCCTTTGTCAGGGTTGAGATTTTACATAGTCTTGGCCAGCCAGTCTTATGAAACAGTGCCTATAGATGCAGAACCACAGTAGTAATAATGTAGAATATGAATGTTCCCCTTATTTGTGCTTCACCTTATCGCTTGTATTAATGATTTATGTTTCAGCATAGCCACCTCTCTGCTCAGTCACTTTTTCTATGCTTTTTCTGTGCTATGAAGTCCTCTGGGCACCAATATTTAGTCAGACAGTACTGTTACTAGCCAGGGGCTTGATTTTAAATCCCTTGCACAGATTTCCAGAATGACTACTCCCCCATGCAGCTGAAAGTATGAGCACTGCAGGTCTTTGGCAGCTCTGCAAATCAAGACTGCAGCTCTTAGAAGTCTGAAAACACAGTTGATTCTTACACTCAGCTTCCTGCCACGGTGCAGTTTGTGGCTGCTGGCAGCCACAACATAACATAAGCTCAGTTTCTTTTTTTCCCCTTGTCCCATCAGGGCTTTTGCTAACATAAATACATTACCACAGTGCACAACGCCATGCCTAACACAGAGAACATCGCCGCCTTGACAGAGGTGGTATTTGCCGTGCTCTGCTGCCTTCCCACTGCAAACATATCTGCTGGGGACCTCACCACTGCAATCCTGGCATGCTGCTGCCTTTGAACAGGGACGGTGCCAGCCTCCCAGACAGCCGTAAGCACATGAAGCCAAGACACCATGTATCAGAGCCTGTGCATGTGTCAAGGACAGGTTTCCCAGCCTGAAATGTCAAAGCAACTGTTTTTCCCTCAGGAGGTGCATTTGTCTCTATGGTGAAGAAAAGGTATTATCACAAGTGTTGCCTTTGAGCTCAGAGCTGGATAAAGACCAAACAGACACTGAATCCAGCAAAATTTCAGCATCCCCCTTTTCAGAGACATTCACATCCTCTGACAACTTTTTTTCTTCCAAGAAGCAGTCTGCTTCGAAAAGGAGCAAGCTGAATACTGACCAACACAGCCCTTGATTCCAGACTTCACATGACAACTGCCTGGAAAGCAGTACTTAGAGTTTGTTCTACTGAGGACTACTCTCAAACCTTGTTAGCCATCTTCAAGTATTTTTTGGTCACAGCCCCATTGCAAACTGGGACTCCACTTCTGGTGAGACCCAGACCGCAAATATTGGCACAGATAAATGGCCTGAAACTGGGCTTTCTATTCTGCTCCTAACATTACAGACCCCACAGAGAGACACAACCCTTAGTTTCAGACCTACATATATGTCAGCTTTCTTCAGCCAGCTGCTGGGGGCTTGCAGAGGGCTGTGCAGTGATGATGCGTCCGAATCCCAAAGGCATGAAGGGGGCCAACTGACTTCAGTGTGCCGCCTGACCACACACCAGCTTCATTCTGGGTCTCAGCTGTTTACTCTGATTGAGTTAGTTACTGCTGCAAGCCAAAGGAGCCAGGACCCACAGGGTATTTAACACTTAAACCATGTTGGAGTGCTGCATCAATGCAGGCTGGTGGAATAAAACCAGACGGTTAAGCAGAAGGAGATGGATACTTTATCACTTGACTAAAATGGGCAAGAGGAAAATCTCCAGTTGCCTTTCACAAGTAATTTCATGTTATTTCTATTGCTGTGATCATGTTTTAATCTTTCAAAGTAACAGCAGGGAGGGGGGTATAGGGGTTTGTTTCTTTTTTCTTTCTTTAAATTAGGACATCTGGGCAGTGACCCAGCCATAGCCTCATCTCCCTAATAGAATTCCCTCTGCCCATAACTTGTATATTCCAGTTTTCATTCACAAGCAAAGACTATTGTCCAAGTATTTTTACTCTGTCATAATCAAAATACCAATTCTCACTTAACTTAAAATAGACATGTCAGAAACACTTGACATGACCTGCATGCCTGTCAACAAGTGATAATCAAATTTCCTTGCCATACTAAAGTTGGGCAGGAGACATTTCTTTAAAAAAACCCAACAACCCAAAACCAACAAGCAGCCTATCTGGTTCCCCTATCATATTGAATTTCTGAGACACAATGGGAGTTTTCCTTTTGTGCAAAGGAGTTAAAAAGGAGTACAGGCAGGTTAAAGGGATGTCTGCTGAAGCTTGGATGAGGATAGGAGGCACACTTCTCTTTGAAACAGCCTACATGCAGTGTTGCTGAAACTTAAAGAGCAGAGGGGGGGATTATTTCTCTGATTTTTCTGTTTATTTATTATGTAAATGTAGTTTCCCTTGTATAAATATTTAGCTTCTCCCTTTCTCTCTGAAAATCAAACAAACAGCAGCAGGGGTAGAAAAGCAGGGAACACAATTGTAAAATTGGCATTACAGTAGATGTGTGCAGTTTCGAGAGCAGAATGAAACTGTAGTGCACTTGTTATGAAGGCAAAACTCAAACTGACACTGTCCCTTACAAAATTACTGGAAAAAATAATACAGTGCCAAAAGGAAACTTCAGACAGAGAAGTTTCTTTTAAAAGAATATAATGATAACATAGCAATGTTCTGCAGAAGAAGGAGAAAAGATAAAGTTGTAAGGAAAGATAAGTTATTCCAGCCACTTTCTGAATAGGCTTCCTTTGGATATGTTTGACAGAAACAAAGAGCACGTCCCAGCAACACAAACAAATAGGCCTATGCAGTACATAGTTAAAATTATCAATGTCTCACTAGCTTGTGATCCAGACTAAGCAGGGCATTAAAACATCCAAAAGAGTACAGCATCTTCTATTCCTGAAGAGATCGAAAGCGTATACTGACATAACAGTTTCCAACAGCTGTCATAACAGCCTGCACAGGGTCATGCTGGAGCTGATGGACAACAGCCTCTTGCACACAGAGCACTGGAGCAATGCTTCATGGGGCTGCATGTTGCCAGGCTGAGCTCTGGTTACTGTGTACAGTATATCATAGCTTAATCCTTCTGCGATTGTCTGGGTCCTCCTCCTCTGAGGGGTTCTCCCAAATGTCCTTTTCTGGTTTTGCCAAGGCAGAGAAATGCTTGTCCCTGCCTCCTTCACCCTTCAGCTTCTGACACAAAAGGCCCCTTCTCACCCAGAGGTATGATAAGATGCATAGAAGAGGACTTCTCCTTTCCACGCTAATGGAATAGCTTTGGGGTGTCAAAGTTCCCAATCCCTGATAAATATATCACTGAGAACAAAAGCATCTTGTTGTCTGCTCTAAGACATGCACTTAATGGGTTAAAAATTGAGACAGTTTCTTATTTATTTGAACAATCTCTCACCAAGTTCAATGCAACTGTACTGAAACTACAGCGACGACTGCAGAGCAGAAAAGCTCACAATTACCAACTAATTACCCCAGAAAGCCTCCTGCTGTGGGAGACACTGTTGTCCTGTTCTCATGAGACAGGAGAAGAACCAGGACACAGAGAACTTTGGTCCTTGCCTAGCCTTTACCCCAGCTCTAGGCAGACTGGTGTTCCCCTCTGAAAAGCCCCACCATGGAAGAAGACCATTGCAATCTGTCCCAAAATACTTCAGCAAGCTGCCCACAAGCACACATGGTAAAGTAGGGAAAGTAGATACTGGGCCTCCTCAGCTGATGAATATTCTAAAATAAATGCTGCAGGAAGAGACCTTGCTCCTGTCCAGCAGCACAACTTCAAGAGGGACATTCTGACTTTCCTGACCAGGTGCTGCCATGGAACCAATGCAGATTTAATCTCAGGATGACTTGATTGTTTCCTGTGGATTCACAGTGCAGGTGAAAGAATGAATTCTGAAGATCAGTTCATTCATCCTCTCTTTGTATGCAGGCTGAGGGACCTGGAGTCTGGGTCTCCATATGTCTAAGAAAATGGCAAAGACCATGTAATTTCTGGGTGGAGAAAGTGAGAACAGCACCTCAGGGAAACTGAAGAGCATAAAAAAAAATACCCAACATTTTTTTGTAGCAATGCCACCTGGATTCTGACTCTTAGACAAAAACAGATTTGCAATGCAAAAACCAGATTTCAGAAAAGTCTAAATGCAGAAGGCTAGGAAAGGTGTCAAATCTCTGATACAAACCATGGTCTGAAAATATGTGAAAGGAGTGTGGATAAAAATGATGTTAGAGGTGTTAACCAGTTTTATGATTATTTGTCTTTGCAGATGGCAGTTTGTGTCATTGTAATTTTTAAGTTGCTTCTGGACTTTTCCCTTTCAGTTCCTCCCACTTAGCTGTCCTTTGCTAACCTGATGCTGGACAACATGCTAATGCCCTCTGATGTGCTGAATGTGGACAGAACCAGTTGCATATGCCATGCTTTACTGGAGGGGATAAAACCTCTGAAAAGCAGCAGTAATGGTAAATCTTTTAACCTTTTCCTCTTGACTCTTTCTCTCCCAAACTGACTGTGTGATTGCATTTACAAGGCAAAATTAACACCTGGGACAACACAGAGTCAAAGGATGTGGGACTCCTTCTAAGCAGGAGACGCAGAGTAGCTGTGGGACTTTTGGCACCTGGCTACAATGAAGCTTTCAAGAGAATTTTCTACTGAAGGGACCTGAACTATTGCAGATTACATATACTGCATGCTCAATTTGCACACTTAAAGAAAAATTCCCTTTTGGGCAACTGTAAAATGCATGTGTTTCAACCATTTCCCTAGCATGAATATAAGCAAAAATAAGAAGAGGGCTGCAGAGGACAACTCACAGAGGCTGGGGCTTAGTGAAGGGAACATGAAACCATGAAAGGTGTGTATGTCCATATTTTCTCTCATGCAACTGGCCACTCCTAGTATGACTAATGGTATAACTACTTCAGGACTTATTTCCACTAAAGTTTATGAAAGTTAGATCAAAACAAACCACACTGTTTAAAATAGAAATGCTCACTATCTGCTGTCAACTGCAGCAGAGTATTACAGGACATGTATGGGTTTAAGCACACACACAATTCTGTTGAATGAGATGTAATGCTTAAAACTACATGCTCACATTAACTGCTTTGCTGAAATGGGGTCTCCATCTGTCTGTACAGAGCTGCACATCCAAAGTCTTTGCAACTTTACTTTGCAGCCATTAGTTTTGGCCCCATGGGAAGCTATTTATAAAAATCTGAATTAATTAAATCAGATCTGTACAGCAGAAAAAGGAATCAACGAAATACGGTTACTATGGCAACAAATATTTCCTGGATGTAGTTTTGCTTCTAATCAGCAGTGGTCTCCCCATGTTCCCAACAATGGCAAAAGTTGTTGGGCTTTTCTTGTTTGTCTGTTTGTTTCTATTGAATATATTCCTACAAAGCAAGACGATAAATGCAACATCCATGTATTTTAGCCAAAGGTCCCTCTTCAGTAGTTTTTTACACTAGTTTAAAAATTATTAAGAACTTGAAACAGGAATCCACTGTTTTTCCTTCTTCTCACCACCCTCCTGCCTCCCCCGTACAGCCAGAGCCTCTGCTACACTGAGAAATTCCATGGGCTCCGACTCCAAATTCAGATATTAAAGTGACCCCTTCATCACTAATATCAGCTGAATGCAAGGCTAGAAAAATGATGGCACAAGATAACCTGTTGTTTCAACAGACAGTCTTGGCTGACCCCTGTGTCCACACCGAGCAAAAATAGAAAATAAAAGGTGCTGACACATTGCCAGACCCCATCTGCAAAATATGCTCCTGGCCATGTCAATCACAAAACTGGGGCCCTACGTGTAGTACATGGGGGAAATGTCCAAGCCCTGTCTGTGCATAGCCTCTGAACTTGCCAAAAGTGGGCACAACCTTCTAGGAGTTTTGCAAATGCCATGCTTTTTGGATTGAGTCTTTGGTGGGTTACAGGTATCTCAGAGGGTTTTGTGAGCTTGTCTGCACTTTGGTGGAGCTCAAAGATACCCAGGGGTTCTCTGCTCTTGCTTTCTTTTTCCTTCTCCATTTTTTTTTTTTCCTCAAGTAGGTAAACCAACACTTTTAGAAAGGTTTCGAGCACCAATCTTGCCCATTGCCAGATGAGAGGGCATTGCTAGGCCAGGTCTATGCTTCCCCTCTGGTTTTACTTCCCTGTTTGTTTTTGTTTTAAACAGTGGCTGCAGAGATATGTGGTCAGTGTCCATCTGTCCAGGCATTTCTTTCCTTTCCCTTAATAACTAGCAAATCCACTGGCAGTGTCAACCAAATGCAGCAAAGGAGGGCAGTTCTCAGAGACAAGTTAAGTTTGTACAAGTTTCATGAAAACAGTTCTTTAGCAGAGAAAAAGAAATCCTTTCCATGCCCTGACTGTTAGAAAAGTTAGTTCACTGTCTTGTTAGCTGTGCAAGAATCCACATTAGCGCTGGGGCAAGAGGCAAAAAAGTGCACACACTTATGATTGCCTCAATCATGGCAGAAGCTTCAGTGGGAGCTGACACCTCTTTTAGACACTGATATCAATCTGTCTGAAATCCAGCTCCATAACTCCCAGGTTGTTTGACCTTGCCAGCCATAGATGAACAATTAAATAGTTAATATAGATCTTTAAGTCTCTTCACAGTTACCTGTGTTTATTCATACATGCAGTTTTAAACTGAGATCGCACTCCAATGCAGGTTTATTTATTTATTTATTATAATTATCATGTGATATTTTGGAGAATAGAAATCGGTTTATGCAAGAGAGGCATTAGGTTTGTAAAGCCCAAGCCACACCCTCCACACAACCAAAACTGCAGTGGAGCCATACAGTAATGCTGGAGCAAAGGCAATGAATGGTTAGCCTCTGATTTGCAAACTTTGGGTTTGGATTTTTGCTTCGATGCAAGAAATTCGTGCTAGCAAGAGAGCTATAACTGAAATCAGGTATTTAGAAAATCAGCAACAAAATGCTGGAGCTGACATGCCTAGTCTTCCTCTAATCTTTAGCTTTCAAGCCTCTCTTGATACAAGTCACCTTCTGGGGACAGCAGAGAGAGCTAAAGAAACTAATAACCTCACACCCACATCGGCACCCACAGCAGCAGTTCCGTGCGTTAATTCAGGCTGCTTTGGGAACTTACAGCAGGACTTTTGGCATTACATTCTCTTATTTATTGATACAGTATTTAAAAAGCAAATCTGTCTAGTACAATTAAATGCTAACAAACTTGCCCTGTACTAAAGAATAACCTCACTTTCCCCCATGAGTAAGTAGTTCATAAAACTCTGAAGTCCTTTATGGTTGCATTAAGAGGGTACCCTATCCCCAACATGGCTGTTTGTTAATGGGATGGCAACTCCAGTGTAAGGCTATCTGACATTTGTTTTCTAATGCACATACTGTTTATAGAAGAATAATGAAAATGTAAATAACTGCAAAGGAATCCTGGAGATAGATAGAAGATCATCTACGAACAAACCACTTAATGAAAAACACATACATTGCTCCGTATTGTGTCACTGACCATATATATGTTAATTATTTTAAGCCTTATTTGCCTAACAGCATGGAAACTGCCAGCATTTTAAGAACTGCTATCAGATAACTTGACATGACATTAACCAGACCATACAAACAGCAAACAGGCTTTAGTGACTGTATTCTTGAATACGATCTGACAAGGTGCAGCGAGGTTTTGCTGCGTGTAGACTTTAATATGGCCAGACACAACCTTATCCCTACTCTTCTGCGGTAAGAGAAGCATATTGCAAGAGAAGCATATATGCAACATATTGCAAAGATCAGGCTCTGAGAAATTTCACGTGTTGAGGACTGATCCGACATTTTAAGTTACACCCTTGCCAGTACAGGGAGCTGTTACTCCCTGCTTCTGTATTCTTGTAGTTTGCTGTCAATACTCAATCAGCCAGATGAGGCAACTGTTGCATAATACCTGGATTTCACTTTTAGGGTTGTTCCTCTGACACTTCCAGGTCACAGTAGTACAGAGAAACCTTGAGCCAAAACTCCCTGTGCTACACACTAATGGAAAACAGTCACATAGAGAGACAGGCAGTATGGATCTAAACTGCAGAAATACACTGAAATCTTGAAAATGCTTCTGCATGTAGTGAACTCATTATAAGGAATTTCATTATTTTCAAGGGGCCTTCTCACATGTTTAAGAAGATGCTTATTAAACAGGATGACAGCACAGACAAAGCTACTAAAACTTATACAGAACACTTTAACAGAACAGAGAAGAGAACAAAACAACCCTCCCAGAACAAAGCCTGTACTTCCACCATATAACCATGCATCCTTTTGCAAAGATTTCCTCCCCTTCAATAAGATTATGAAAATATTTTCCCATCTCCCTGCATAGAATATCAATTTTAAACAATTCCTCTTACTCCCTAATATTTCACATGAACTTCTAATCTGGTTGCATTTAGCTCCTCTAGTTTTTTCAAGCTAAGTTCCCCCCAGGCCCATTTTAATAAAACCTGATTAACACACTTGAGAGTCAAACATGAACAAAAATCTCCCACTCCCTCCAAAGTATGGCATTCATGAAGATATCATGAATAAGTAAACATTGTCTGGTGTTCTGTTTCTTTTGTCTAGCTTATTGGTGTTGAGAAACCTTCTTCTTCATTTATTTATGTTGGTATTTGATTTCCTTATTGAGTTTCAAAGATGAACAGAGAAAAATAAATACCAAGGAAATAGCTGGTAGGCTGAAATGACCAAGGTTTTTCTCACGTAGGTTAAAAAAAATATGCTTTAATATGAAGGTTTCAGTGTCTTGTTATTTCATTTACTACACTTGCTTTCAATATGGAATGAATGACAGCCTGTGTATGACAGTACCTAGCAAGCCAATATAGCAAAATCCTGTTTATCAATGTGCAGGAATCCAATTTCTTCTTGTAATTCTGATTTAATGATACTGTATTCCAGGTCTCTAAATTGCTATTGCGCTTTTAAGTGAAGCAGTCCTGCCTAGACCAGGCTTATTCAAATGGCAGAATATATACAGATCAGACAGCAATCCAGTTTTGCACAGACCTCACCAAGGTCCCAGACACACTCCTGCACCTGATCAATATTTCTTACCTTTTTCCAAATTCCCTAGGTAGACAGTGCACTGCAACATACTCGCAGTACCCAGTGGGAAGGCAATGTGCAAGGAAAGGTCAGGAGGTGAACTGATTCTCACTTACCTGACCTTGCTGAACCCCTTAACAGACTTTAGTAAAATCATCAGAACTCAGAAAAATTATTCCTCAGATTCTAATTTTAAAAAGTAATGAATTGGTAAACCTCAATGAAAATAGCAAAGGTCTTTTCCAGAGGTGAAAAAGGAGGCATTAGAGTACAACACATTTTCTGTGTCCTACTTCATAACCTCACACCTTAGATGAACTGTGAAACTTTAGACTAAGGGACAAACATCACAAACCAGCCAAACAGTACTATTTTTATTCTCATGACAAACTCAGAGTCGTTTTGTTTTGTTGGGTTGGATTTTTTTCACTTCTTTTTAAAGGCAAAAGTCTTGTCTTTTCCAACTGAGGACAATAAGGGCTGTAAGAAACTTCACATTACCTTACTGAGTTGCAGCAAAGAGTATGTAGATGCTACATTGACAAAACTCCCACTGCTCAAGCAGTAACACGTTCAAACTTTCACTTCTACTGCAAAACCAAACCAAAACAAAAACAACCTGCTGCAGAGTTTTGAAGCTGTAAACCTCAGGGCTAGGATCTTACAGGTTAAACAGAATTTTTGACAGAATTTTACTTCTAAATTTGTAGGATAAATATAGAAAGCAATGGTGATTCAGTGCAGGCAGAGCTCCTCCCTTCTGAGTCACTTCTGTTCTGATATCACAGGAAAGTGGGAGAAGTGCTGTGTACCTGCAGATGTCACCTTACCAAGAGAATGTACTACAGAGATCCTGACCTTTTGGAGGGGTGCAAAGAAAGCCTGTATGATTTTTCTCAGCTGGAGGCTTATTCTACTTTAGTGTTTGGGCCAAATTATAACCTACCTCATTCTATCTACCAAAAGAATTAAAAAATACCAGCCAGAACAAAAAAACCCACTCTGAACCAGAAAAGATAATCTGCTCTGACAGTCCTTGAAGCAGAAGAATGCTGTATCACAGTGGACAGCTAGCTGTACCACAGCAGCAGGGCTTGAGACTCAGCACAGGCTAGTAAACCCCTCCAAGATCCTTCTGCAATAACGGCACTGAACTACCATCACATGTCACTACTTTCCTTTAACAAATCCCATCTAATCCAAAAAGTGGAACCACCTAAAAGCTATTGTTGTCTTGGAGCTATTTTTAGTTGAAGAAACCAAGACTGCAAAGTAAACTGGATATTAAGAAGCTCAGACTAAAAATACTTGACGGCAACATATGATATCTTTGGATCAGAAAACATGGTTGAACCAGTAAACAAGCTACATACTCCTACAACACAACTCACCAGCACATTATGGGTGAGACCGACAATATACTGTCTATCTTGGGAGAGGACAGCATGTAAATGGGATGACTTCTGGCTAAAGTCCATCGTCCATCCTAAATGCTCTCTTCCAGCACTTGCAAAGGAAGTCTCAAGCTCTAGTCAGTGTCTGAGTCACAACATGAAGGACTCCTTCATCACCCTAGCAAAAGAAGTGAAGACTAGCTCAGTGATGGCAGAGCACAAATTTAATCAATCCTCTCTTCCTCTATGTGCCTTCATCCCCCAGATACCTTCAAATGAAAGGAGAGGACAGCTCTGTGGGCAGTTCTTCCTCTCTTTCTCTGCTCACTCTGGGATTAGTGAAGATGTCCCTTGGTGAGGACTGAGGAATATTGAAACCTCCCTTTTTCTCTTAACGAAAGGTAGGCAAGTGAACATTTTGGACTCTGTTTTAATTGCCTCAGCAGTCAGATGAAAGACAGTACAAGCAATACAAGAAGAATTAATAAGTCCTTTAAGAGAAAAAAAGTGTTGGGTTGAACTTGGAAATGAGGATGTGGTATCTGCTGGCCATAAATTAGAGCCTTTCAGCTCTCTGACAGAAAAAGCGCAAGTCACTCCTCTGGAGAGCTGAGAGTGCACGTGGCCACAGAGAAGGCAATTCTTGAATCCAGAGTACTGCAGTACTAGGATATTTATATGACAGGTAATTAGCTGCTTAGTAAGAGCTTTCCCCAGTCGCATTCCTCCAACATGGCTTAAGAACTGGAGGGGCTGAAATGTGTTTGAATGAGTTCTTTGCTTTTTTATTCACCTATCCTTTATTGTTTTTCTTTCTACTGACCTACTTCTACTAACACATGTGAACCATTCTATGAGGCTAATGTCCAGCATATAGCTTGTCAACTGTCAGTTTAATCCCCCGTAATAATAACTGACTAGGGTTTAGTGGCTCTGTCTTTCATCAGCATCCCCATATTTCTGTTTCTTTTTTGCCCTGTTTATATTGACTGAAGGCCAGGTGTAACCTGATAGAATTTGGGTTAGTTTCTTTGCTTTTAGCAGAACTCCACCAATTTAGACTGGCTGAGATTTTTTTTCTTAACAATGTTCTTTGTACCAGAACTTCTTTATTTGCATACAAAAGAAAAACAAGCAGTGAATTGTATCAGTCGACGCTATGTAGGCAGCTCCGAGCACTGGTTTTCTCATCAGGTATCACTATGGGGGTGGGTGTACAACATTTTAAAGATGCATGGGAGTGTGCTTACATAGAGTTATTCAGCTATTATGCCACACAAATCAACATCAATGGGATTTTGCAAGTTTGTTAGTTGTCTGTCTCTTAGTCGCCTGTGACCAGGACAGGTAAGTATGACAGTCTGGTGTTCCACACTCAAATTTCTAAGCTTCAGTGAGTCTGCAAATCCACATTTAGTACTTCCCCTACACAACTGCCTTGCTTGTTGTCAGCATGAAGAATCATTCTTCTCCTGCCTCTGTGTGTGTCACATGGTGGTGTGGGAGCTTTGTGATTTTGCAGGTTCAGCCTCTGATGTGAGCACTCCCTCCATTACAGCATTACAAGACAACTTCAGTTCATGCCAGGCACTAGCCTCATTCTACCTTCTGACCTGTTCTAGCACTGGGAATCTCTATTCAGCATAGCACTCATGATTTGGTATTCATAAACCCTTTCCCTTGTTTGTTTGTTTGTTTGTTTGGCTGGTTTTTCTACCACTCCTTTCCATGTGTTTCTCTACCAACATCATGTGCTCATTGTAACCTTTATGAATGCATTCAATCTTCTGGGTACACTTACCATTCACTCTTGCTTCACCTGACATGCCTATTACTTTCCTGTATATAGGCAATGTCTTGCATCCACAGTTTCACAAACTTTGGACATCGTTTGCTGAATCACTGAAATTCTGTATCAACTCCTTTGCTGCCTTTTTAAGGGAAGAATATTCCCACCAGAAACTACCCATGGTGGTCTACATTTGGTGATTTAATTGGGAATAAGGAGGTAAAAATAGTTAAAGATCATGCAGATTAGTGCTCAAATAATGTAGCAAAAGGGAGTTTGGAAAACAGTAAGATGAATAGGTTTCGGGGGAAGAAATATCCAGTGATAAAACCTGTTATAATGGGGACAATGTCAAAAGAGAAGTGGTGGCAGCTTCCCCAGTTAGGAAATATTTAGCGGAAATTGACAATTCAAGAGTGAATCATAGATTTAGATTGTACATCAGCAAGAAGAGTGAGAAGATGATGAGGTTTCTGAGTTTCTCACACTGTGATGTTTAAGAACATGAGTGTATTGCCTACTATTGTACTTCATGCTTCTCCAGACAAAGCCAAACTGTTGGCCATGTAATATACAGTGACCAGAGTAGAGGTTAGACATTCTGCTCCTCTCAGTAATGGGATGTGGTTGGTGGAAGAGCACAGATTAGCAGACAAAGCCGTGCCTAATGTTATTAGCTGAATGCTTTCATGGAGCTATGGCATTATGGAACTTCAGCAGAAATGTAAGTCTCAATGACCACACTGACGGTTTTACTAGGTTAACAGCAAAAGAATTATTTTCAGCCCTACCTAAAATTCAAGAAGTTCTAGGCATTCTAATAAAATTGTTAGCAAATAAAATGTGTGGATATATATGTAAAAATATAGAGACATTCCAAATCCACTTAATTGATGGTGTACTGGATGTTCTGAAGACCACTATTATTTACCGAAATAAAGCCCTAGCAAGAATGATGGGTGTGCAATATAATCAGGGGTCTTTGTTGTTTTCAGAAGCTAATGAATGAACACATAACATCCACTGGTTTCTGACATGACAGGCATATGGCGCTCATAAATAAATAAAAAGCATGGTATTACAGTTACGCTGATACCAGTGACGGTAACATTTGGTAAGCTGGCACATTGTCTATTCTATCTTACCTTGACAGCAAAACCACAAAATCTCTGAGTAAAAACAATTAATTGTAAATGATAGCTTTTGGGGCTTCCTCCCATTAAGTCATTTTACTAGGTTCCTTTAGAACCCAGTAAAGAAAATAGGTTTCTTTAGAAAAGAAACTTTAGACCACTTCTCAGTGTATAGCTTCAAATATATTTTTTTAAACCATTAAGATTATATAGAAGGTAACTGTTGTCAGCTACAACTGCCTTCAGCAACAACATTGACATTCCTGGGAGAGACTCACAGCAATATAAAAGAGTGCAGCAGGACCTAGGTGCCTATATTCTACTTTGATTCAAAGTTGAGATCCTGAAAATGCCAAATTAGTCACCTACAGGACAGATACTTCTCTCAGATTTTACAGTGGTCTACTGGTTGTGGTAATTATCAGAACATGGGTGACCCAGGTTCAATTTCCAAATCTCTTTATGGGTTTAGGAACCTCAGTTCCACATCTCTCCCAGGAACACCCTGCCTATACATCCCTCTTCCCACATGTTCTCACTTCTTGCTTGAGATGTCACTCATCAGTGGCATCACGACTGCAAAATTTGCAGGCTACAGGAAGAAATGTCTTTCTTCCACACTTGCACTCCAAAGTCACAACCAGATCCCTAGCAGTAAGATGCTGTACAGTCCATGACTTTAAATCTTCAAACCCTTTAGTCTGACTGCAAACTTAGTCAGACATCCAGCATTCCCAGGTAAACACTGTCCAACCAACAACTAACTCCAGTCTTATTCTCATCTCAGAATTCATCCAGCTTCATCAGTTTCCTGTGGTACCTAGAGGTTCCATAAATGAACCTCTCTCTTTAAGCTTCACCGTACTGAACCCTAGCCCTAGCACAAAGACGCAAACCCTAATCAAGCCAGAACATATTCAAACTGGGTGATCTGAAAGAACTACTCTCCTGAGGTGTTTCAGGTCTTAATCTTTGTATTAAGACTAGTCTAAAATTTGGAGTTAACATATGGTTTAGGAAAGAAGTATACAATATATTCCTGAACATTAAAGTGTTCAAATGATCTTAATTCACTTCCATATGATGGAGATCACCTCTCTTTGGATAAACCTAGAGTTAAAGTGATGATTAAGACTGAGAAACAGTTGGAAAATATTTTTATTTCTGGGGGCTGCTGAAGTAATATATAGAATGGTGCTGGTAGCACCAAACCAGCCCCAATTCCGTCATAAGATATTAAAGATCATCCATCCAAGAGCTGGAGGCCTGTGTTTGTTTTTCATAGGGTATGTCATGCAAAAAATAAAGGCTTGTGTTGGCAGTGGACTGAATGGACTAGTTAGTGGCAGAATGGCAAAGTGTCACCTCTCTGGGATTTAGGTTAGGATTCCTGAGGGATCCTAAAGCAGGAAAATTGTACCCTAGAATCTGCCAGGACGACCAAAGTAGGAAGAGACAGACCTGATGCTTGGCAGGAATGAAAGGGAAACCTGAGTTTTGAGGAATCACTGCTCCTGTGATAGTGTTAGTGACACAGCTGGGTTAGAGGAAACAATGGGCTGGAGAACTGTTCTTATTGGGATGTCTGTCTTAAATTGAGAATGCTGATACAGTAGTAGAATGGTTGTAGCATAGTTTACAGGATATATTTTGGCCTGTTAATGGCCAAGGTCACTTCTGGTTTTAGAAAAAAGGATGTGTTAGCCTGCCAGAATAGGATGAAAACTGTACTGTACAGACTTTGGATCATAGCAGTAACAATTCTTGTGTTAAGGCTACAGTTAGTGTTTGATTTAGGGACAGAGTTAAGGTCTGAGAGAGAACTGGATGGAGAATTGTGTGACAATCTTAATTCTCTATGGAATATCAAACAAGGACAGTACTAGTGAGACTGTGCAGGACACTCACAGGACAGCAGCTCTTTAAACTATGGTTAGGTTGAAGACTGGGATTATGTTATGAGAAAAATGACATTACCAAATTGTGGATCCAGGAGTTTTGCAACAACTGGGGTACCAATGACAGTTATGGTTCTGTTTCAGGTCAGGAAAAGAAGGGCAAGGGCTGCTGATATTATATGTAAATCCTGTAGGTGCCACTGCAATAGAATGATGATTGGCACACAGAAAAATCTAATGGGCAACAATCTGGGCTGAAGATACATTTTCAGTTCTTGTAGGGTCTGTAAGTCTGTAGCATGAAGGTAGTAGTGCATTGCAAGTTAGGTCTACTGCTGTGGGAGCTACCTGTCTTAGTTTAAGGATATGTTTGGCTGGAATCAGGTTTGTCCCTTAGGGAAGAAGGACCAGAAAAGGCTTGTTAATTACAGGAACCTGCAAAAATAGTAAGCAGATTAGAGGCATCCGAGGTAAATAACTGGGGGGGAGAGGGCGGTGCTTATCAAGAAATGCATCCTGGACCTCAAGTTAATGATGGTATTGTGGTTGTGTTTGGATTCGTGACAGAAGGATGCAGACTAGAGCAAGGGCTGCCTTAAACCCTATTTAAGTGCAAGAAGTTTGTCCTTTGTTCAGACATAGATGTGGAAAGTTACGGTTTGTTTCTGGATCCTGGAAGACCTGCTGTTGCTTTTAGACCAAAAGGCTAGGTTTTGGGTTTGGGTCTGTCAAAGTAATCCATCTTCCACTTTGGCTGAAAGAGGTGAACTCCTAAATACACCTGCAATTAGTTTTGGGGTAGCCAGTGTTGCTTTTCTGGCCTTACTACAGGAGTTAGTGTAATGACTGCAAAACCTAAGCTAATTCACTGTTCCTGAACACGCAGGAGAGCTGGGCACAGCAAGGGAAATGAAATGTGATAAGATAGATGGGCTACGTGAAGTTCATCTTTCAGGTCTATAAAGAGCTGAGAAGTGAGTTGTGTGCTGCAGTGCTCTACTGAGTGGTCACCTTTAGTTTGGCTAGTATTTAAGTTCAGGTCATTGGGCCAGAGTTTAAGGTTATGGCTAGCCCATAGAATAGAAGCAGCTGGAGTACAGGTTTTAACATGGTGTTCTAGGCCAACGTGAGAGCCATGCTGGGAAAAATTTTGGAGCAGAGTTAGGCTGGCCTAACTGGATTCAGGCCAAGGTTAAGGCCTTGAGCTGAAAAGCAACGTCTACATCTGGATTCCGCTGGGTTGCCAGGCTTCAGCCTGAGTTAGTCCTAACGTATTAAACCAAATGATTTAATCTGGAGAATCTGAAGGATCAAGTAGAGTTCAGTGTCAGCATGGCCTCATATTGTACATGCCATTAGGACTGAGACGATGACTACCGAAAAAATCAGATGGGGCCAAGGTCAGATACGGGGCAAGCAGGGCCCAAGTTTAGGGCTAAGTGTTGTCATTATGGTTAACATTTTGTAATGGAGGGGCTGAAGAACCTTGAAGTCCCTCCTGCAGCTGAGGTATTGCTCTTTTTTCTAAAAGAGAAAGGGACTTGACAGGAAAATGACTAACAGACAGAGGAAGTAGAAGAAAGAGGAAAAAGAGACACCAGTATAGTATCAAGACTTTGGGACCACAAGGGAATGGTTTAGAAGTGTATACACATGTGCACATCTGTTTTCCCCAGTCTTTAACCTTCCCCCATCCTTCCTCTCTCCCTGAGTCTCCCTTCCCCCCAACTCCCACAGTCCTCTGCCTCTCCATGTCACACAGACCTTCCTTTTTATTTCTCTGAGTCCTTCCCAGTTCCAGAACAGAGCAGAGGCAGCGAGAGAAAACCAAGGGAACCAGCTTTACCATACTGTGTCCAAGCCAGTTACAAGAACCACAACCACCATCACCACTGCAACAACAATAATGGAATTCCTGCGGCACGGTAGCCTTGCTGGCCTGGTGAGAGTGGCGGGGTTTTCACTACAAGCCTGCAGGGAGGGATGGAAGCATTTGCGGACTGCCAGCTCCCAGTGAACAGGCTCTCTGCTCACAGGCTTTTCTGCTGGAGAGGCGGCTGTGACCCCACAAGACCCTGCCTCCCGGCACCCCCTCTCCGCAGAGCCCCGGGGCAAACCTGCCTCGGAGGCACCAAGCCCCGCCGCGGGCCCTTCTGGAGCAGCCCCTTTGCCCGGCGGCTCTAGGGGCCGGCTCCCTCCGCACCCGGGGGCATCCAGCTGTTGCCAACAGCTGTGTGTCAGCCCCGGCTGTGCCGCTACCGAGCGCGAGGTCCGCCCCGCCGCCGTCCCCGCCCCTGAGAGAAGGAGGAGGAACCGAGAGTGCCCGACCCGGTGGCTTTTAGGGGGGGAGGCCACTCAGTTGTTAGAGCCCAGGCCCTGCGCTCCTGTTCCAGCGGCTGCTTCTGCTCGCTTCCAGCGCTATACTCGCCAGGCTGGCTGCTGCCCGGCCTCCCCTCCTCCTTTTTCTGGTACCTACCTCAAAACCTCCGGAGGCTGCGGGGCTCTGCTCTTGAAGGAGGAGGAAGCTGGGTTTGCAAAAGCAAAAGGGAATTGCATTGTAGCTTGGTAGCGGGGGGGAGACGGGAGGGGGGAAGAGAGGAGGAAAAGAAAAATAAGAAAGGCAACAGGAGCGGGGCGGACTCTGGGAGCGGGTCTCGCCGCGCAGGACCCGCACGCCCCGGTGGCCACGCGTGGGTACAGAGCGCGGCGCGGCGCGCAGGGCCGGGTGGAAGATGCACACGACGCAGAAGGACACCACTTACACCAAGATCTTCGTCGGGGGCTTGCCCTACCACACCACCGACTCCAGCCTGCGCAAGTACTTCGAGGTCTTCGGGGACATCGAGGAGGCGGTGGTCATCACCGACCGGCAGACGGGCAAGTCCCGGGGATACGGCTTTGTAAGTGCCGCGCCGTGCCTCAGTGTCCCCGCCGCGCTCCGCTCCCGTCCCCGGGCATGGGGCTGGCAGCGGTCCCCGCTGTGAGCGGCTCGGTGCTGCCGCCCGTCCCGTCGCGGCTGTGCGTGTGTTGGGACAATGGCTGGGGCAGGGGGTCCCGGAGCGGAGCTCCCCGCACCGCGTGTTTCAGCACCTCCTGCCGCCGGTCCCGGCTCAGCCTTGCTGTGCATCGCCTGCCCGCTCTCCTCAGCCCTGGGCTCCACCAACCCCGTAGAACAGCACGGGTGAGGAGGTGGGGAGGCGAGGGAGAACGGCTTGTGTAAGCACAACGGGGTAGCTTGGCGAGGGGGGAACCCCCTTATCCATCAAGTCCCCAGGAGCTCTTCCCGTCTTGCTTTGCAAGGAGACCGCAGCAAGCGGAGTTTAGCTCCTGATTCAAAATAGAACGATAAATAAACTCCGTGTAGTGCTTGTTGCTGGAGTGCTTACAAAGTGCTGATGCTACAAACAAAGCTGTGCTTCTCTCTAGGTGACTATGGCAGACAGAGCTGCAGCTGAAAGAGCATGCAAAGACCCAAACCCTATCATTGATGGCAGGAAAGCGAATGTGAACCTGGCCTATTTGGGAGCAAAACCAAGGAGTATTCAAACTGGTGAGGCACCCAGGAGATCCCATCTCTCTCTATTAGAATAACTTGTAAGACAAGAAACTAGTTACTCGGGCTGGATTCATCTGATCTGGTGATGTGTGCTTATCATTCGTCGTTCTGATTGTTGACTGAGGACACTGTCCAGTCCATTTGTCTCTTCCATATCATCTTACTCATAGCTGCTACACTAGTGTTATGTATCCAAGTTCATATAACTGAGTTAAAACTAATCCATTTTCCTGTTATCCCCCTCGCTACATCCATATTAACAGTAAGATCCTGTTCATCTTCTGCTCTTTGGTTTAATGACCGCAGTACCAAGTGTGTAAAATGAGGCACGATACCCCATTGTCTGTTCAATAACAGCACTTTCACACTGATCTTTAATCTGAATTCCCATCTGCCGCTCCTGTGTATCACATACACATATTAAAATTAACTTGCTTCTAAATGGGGCTCTAAATTTGCTCACATGAATAGCAGATAAAATGCATGTACGTGTGGTCCAAGGTGGAGTTATGCATGTATATTAAGAGCTGAATGTGGATGGTTCAGTGGATGCCATTCGTTAATATTTCTCTCTTTTCTGAACATGTTTTAGGTTTTACCATAGGTGTGCAGCAGTTACATCCAGCCTTCATTCAGAGACCCTTTGGGTAAGTGCAAATGGTTCTTAACAGTCTGTTTGAAATCAAATTCATGAATCAACTTCCTCATGCTTTAAAATGCGTGAAAAAAGCCTTTTAGCCATCAAGAGTGGACAGTTTCAGCAGCTGTTGTTAGTGCTCAGAGTACTTTATTCCTGGTGCAGATTTCGAAGGGTTTGTGCCTTTGTCAGCTTTAATGTAATTCCCCCAGATTCTCCTTTATCCTCAGTAAATCATAGTCATAATAAACCCAGTGCATTACTTGCTGCTTTGCCAACCTCAAGAATTCAAATAAATGGAAAATAGTTTCTCTATTATAGTACTTGAGGTGTCAAAACAATTAAGCAAATTCTGTTCTCATGTATCTCAAATAAGATCTTCTACTCCCTCCGTGCCATTTCCCACGTAATAATGCTTAGGATACAGTTTTATCCTAGAAAACAAATTGCCTTAGAAACAAAGTCTGTTACTTAATGAAAGTAACATTAGGTCAAAAATTGATTTTGGACAGATGTTATACAAGGCTTGAATAGTCTGCAAAAGTGGGCTTTTGTCTGCTGTTTTCAATAGCTTATACCATCCCTACTCGGTTAGAAAAGTCCTCTTTTTATACATCTAATAGGATCTGGCAGCTGCTCGGCAAAAGACAAGTGTGCTTCACGAGAACAATAGTGACTGTCATACTGCCTTCATTTAACTGTTTAATGATTGATGCCGTTCTTTTTTTACACCATTTCAGAAAGTGAATATTGATAGGGGGGTTTTATTATTATTTTCTAAGAGCATTTAGAAAGTAGGTGCATTTTTTAAAGCTTTTGAGCACCGCTCTGTTGTGGGTTTTGTGTGCCTCTCATAGAAATAGATGGGATTTTGGCCTTTGTCAGCAGGAATACTTCATCCCTTTCCTGCTCTCTGCCCATGGGTTTTGGGGTAGGTGGGTTTTTTCTAAAGAAAAAATCCGCTAGCAACACAACAGAAACTTTCACTCCTCTGCCCTCATGGCTGCAGTTGCCTACTGCCTGGGTAATCTCATTCCAATGAGTTTATGGATGTGAGAGGCTGTGTTGCCACAATAGTGCACACCCAGTGTGCGTGTGTTGTGTACGGTTCAAACATGCCAGTGTTCATATGTGGTTACAGCTTTGTTGGAAAGACCCAAAGAACATCTGTCATGAAATGAAGAGTCTCTCTTTTTTCTTCTCATGTGTGCAAGAGCCGCAGTAGTCCACGTAGACAAGATGCTGCTTTTTAATAGCTCTCCTTCCATGGGAGCTGTAATAGTTTTCTTAGCCCCCAAAGTAGGCAGCAGCGGTGCCTTTGAGAAGTGAATCCCAGAGGCTTTCCAAATTGCACAGGAGTGCACAAGGGCTGGCAATAAACCCAGCCTGATGCAGGCTTTTCCAAGCATGTGAACAGAAAAGAGCAAAATGATGAAGCACGTTAAACTCCTCGTGTTGGCAGGAGCGCCTGCACACGCCTGCACCCAGTGCAGATAATCTGCTGTTCCTGTGGGTGCTGTTCCTGGGGGTGCAGCTCAGGAAAACAGAGGTTTTGAACAGTTTGGTTTTAGTTTCACATACAGAGGAGTGTTGATCAACTGACTACGTGTTCCTTGTGAGCTAAACGGTTACTGTTCCAGATCTTAGGCATTGGTTTCAAGATTAAACCAGCAGAGCTACAGTTAGCACATACAGCAGAGAGCACTATAAATTATTTATCAGTTGCCAAGAGACAGGAACCAGGAGACTGGAAGGCTGGAGGCAGGGGATTATATATCATCATTTGCAAGCATCAGTAGATGAGAATTTCATTGCACGCAGTCATTGCTGCAGCACAATCACTGGAAACATGGGTTGGGCAAAAAGTCGTTCACCTGAATACCATGACAGGGGCTGCTCTCTGGCTTCTGAGCAGAGCATCAGGTGCTCAGTCAAGCAGTAGAGCTTGGCTGCAGGTTCCCTCTTTGTCTCAACAAAATTAAGAGCCTGCCAGGCTCCATTCTTGCATTCTCTTGAACTCAGTTTCCTCAGCCCTCTGTGGGATTTGAGGATAGATGAGGAGTTTATCAGGGTCTGACTGTCTGTCCTTGGAAGCTTCACTGAATTGCTGCTGTCAGTTTGCTCTGCCCTGTGTCGAGTGGGTCCTTACCAAACTCAAGCTCAGTGGCCCTCAGTGGCTTCACCCATGGTGTGAGATGTTGCCAGGTTCTCCTTCCTGCAGTTCCTGTCTCTGTAAAATGTTTGTGCCCAGGGGTTGGCATGTGGCTTCCAAAAAATGATTGTTACGGGACATGGGTGCTAGGTGTGCAAGCTGGACTTGGCAAGGAAGAAATGAATGAGCCCATTAACTGCTAGGTAGTTAAATCAGAGAAAGTCAGCCAGTCATGTTCCAGCTATCAAGCCACAAAATGCAGGTTTTGGTGAAACCTGAAATGAATGGAAACTATGAAAATTACTTAAACATCGTGAGGATTATTTATAAACTGAAGGCTTCCCCCCCCCGCCCCAGCACCCAAATGCAGCTGTAAATACTGCCTGGGGTATGTGGAACAGAAAGAGAAACCATGAAGAGCCTCTCTCCTTCCTCCTGCTGTCCTGGCAGGGGAGGCACTCGCCCAGCAGACAGCATGGAGTCGGTAGTAAATCCTCCTTTGAAAAGTATTCTCTAGATTGTAGTAACCAGAGATCTTCATAGTAAAGGAAGGCAAAGGATGCGTCTGTGTCAGGGTGAGTTGGAGATCTGGCTTCTGAGTTTAGGGAAGCAGCATCAGCCTGGAGCTTACAGCATGTGCTGTGCTTGGAGGCTGTAATGCCGGTGTGTCCCTGCAGCTCCCGGCCAGAGCAGAGGTGTGCTTATGGGAGCAGAGAAGGGGGAGACCCTCTCTCCCCAAACACTATTACTGCAGCAGTGTTCCTTTTATGAAACCTTGAGAAACATTGAAAGTTCTTGGCAGCTGCTGGGAGCAACTGTGTAGGCTGCTTGAACAGGAGTACGTGGTGATGTGGCAGATGTTTTTGTGCCCCCCTCTTGGTCCTCTCCCCTGGGAGTCTGGTGCTGGAGACAGGTTTGAGTCTGTGCAGGGAGCAGGGATTCCCTGGTCCTGCTCTGTACTTGCTGTACTCGCTGCTCTGGACACGAGCAGTGTATGGCAGATGCATTCCTGTAGCTGTGCCTCAGCAGAGGAGCTATCTGTGTGGGAGATCTACCAGTGACTGAGCTCTTGGAAACATACAGCTGTCTCGTGTAGCAGGATCCAGCTCTTTCCATTGCTGCTCCAGAGACCCTGCTGCCCATCCTTGCCTAGCTGCTTGTTTTGGCAGCCGCCCGATTCTGGTATCGGGAAGCATTGAGAAGAGTTAAGTCTCTGAAATTTCATGTGTTGACGCTGCTGCATTTCGGAAGTGAAGAAAGTCCCTTTGTGTCTGCCCGCCCTCCCTCGCAGCTGTATATCCCTAAACCTTCTCTATTGGGTTAAAAATGAAAGAAAACAAACTTTCATCTTGTCTGTGGTTATGCTTATAAAGGGGCACACGCTGGCCTTGCTCTGCTCAACCCCTGTCAGCTGGCATTCCCTGTGCTCCCACTTGCTCAGAGTTGGCCTTCCCTGGACCCCAGGCAGCTCCCACGGGATGGATGTGCTCCCAGCACCTGTTGTTTGTCGTGTGCCTGTAACATGAAAGCTTTTTTTTTTTGGGGGGGTGGGGTTTCTAAGAGACATCCAAATCCGTTTCCCAAATGGCTTCAGCTGCTAGTTCTCGGGCATGGTTACTGCTCTTCAGACCAAATGTTGTCAGTCAGAAAGAGCTCTTTTATTTGTTTATTTAGAGTAAGCATGTATTTATAAGCAGATCAGGTGGCTTTGGAAAGCTTCTTGAATATCTGCCTCAAGTTGGCAAACACTGGTATCAGACCCAAGGCCTTGGAATATAATGTGTTATGGTTAGGGGCACAATTTGCTCATGTCCTGCGTGTAGTGTAGGTCCATAGAACAATATGAAAGGAAAGCATGGTCTGATGTACTGACCTTACACGTGGCTGTATAACTGGTGCATCAAGCTCAAGGCAGTAGTAGACCTTTTGCAGGGGACAGGCTCTGGGTGCCATGTGCCGTTCCAGTGCAGTCAGAGCACAAGCCTGCCTGTGATGAACAGCCAGGCTGAGCTGGCTCTAGCTTTGTTTTTACAGCATGTGAGTTGTGCTGGCTTCTCTGCATGATTCCATTGCCCTCGGTGGATTTGCTCTTCATCCTCGCCAGTACAAGAGCAACCTTCATAGCAGCAGAGACCAAAGGAACTGGGGAGTGGCAGATGCAAAATTCTCCTGTTCTGATCTGGCTGGTGCCACATAGTCCAAATGTGGCAGATTGGTGCATGTGTCTGAATTCTTAAGAGTCATGCAGCTTGTACTTGATCTCATCTTTCCTTTGCACAGCTGCGGGCATACCAGTCCCTAACTCTGCAGTATTAAACACGTGCCCAGTAATTTGAATGATAAATGTGGCTCTGGCTGGCCTGCCTCTGAGCTGAGGACACCAGCGAGGGAGCTAGACAGTTGTTGTGCTGATAATTTGGTAGCAAGGACACTGGGTCACTTCTAAATATGACTTACATGAAGAACTTGTTCCCCACGGATGAGAGCAAGCTACATACCAGAGCTAAATATACTCTATGATCACAAAAGATGGAAAGTCGTGGACCTCAGAGTTAAAACTGAGTCTCCTGTTTCTTGGTCTCTTAATCCTGTAAACAGGATCATGCTGTCCCCTGCAATTTCCCTGTTGCCAGCTTTGAGCATTTCAGTGCCCCTGTGTCATAGCTGAGCTGCTGCTGGCTCTGCTCCTGCCAAAGCAGCAGAGGCTGGGATAGCCATGCCAGGGGCAGGCTTGCAGCCCCCCCAGGATTCCAGCTTGCAGGAAGGTGTGGAGAGAGATGTCTTAGATGCTCTAGAACAACAAAGGCACAGCTGGTGGTAGACATCACGGAACCTCTTAAAAGGGAATTTCCTTCTTGGCTGGGAGATCACTTGTTTCATCAGTGTAGGTGTTCTTCTATCAAAAATAGATATATCATCACTTATTCTATAGCTAAATAATTCAACTTCAAAATACTTTGTTTATCCAGGAGAATTTTTCATACATCAAATGTGTGGATGGTTTCAATTAAAAGTCAGTGGATGGGATCATGTGTAAATAAAGTAAACCTGTTAAAAACCAGTTGAAAGTAGCCCATTTAATGTAGATAATGCCAGAAGTTGCCAAGTACTTGAGAGGACTTCAAGAGATGTTTCTGCAGCCTTTGGTTTTCTCCAAATTATAGAAGAAAATTGGAAAGCTTAGTTAAAGGCAGAATTCCTGGGGCTTCCCGGGTTTTCCTCTTGCATGTACAGCGTGTATCCAGCATCCTCCTGGCTTTCTCACACTGCAGATGAAGGTCTCTGGCTCCCGTATGGTACTGGTGTGAAGCATTTTCCGTTTCTCCTGTCAGTTAATTTCTGGTTTGGCTGTGCTGATAACTCGAAAGGGGAGGGGTTTTCCCTTCTCTGGATAGCTGACTAGTTGCGGATTAGCTTCCATGTGGCTTTTTCCTCGGTGCCAGATGGCTCCTGTTTCGGGCAGATGTTATCTCCTGCTACCTGAGTGTTTTTCAGCCTGCTTCTCCAAAACTATTCTTGGTCTGGCCCAACATGCTTTGTTTGGGATTAGCCTTTTTTGTTTCCTTTTTCCTTTGGGTGTGGGGAAAGCAGATGGAGAGGATAAAGCTGTAAGTTGTTGAGCCTGGTTAACTCGTGGTAGAGCTCAGCGTGTTGATCTTGGACTCTGCGTTATGCAGAGAAAAAGGATTGGATCTTAGTGAGAAGATGTACTCTCGTCTCTGGCTGGCAGCCTCTTTTTAAAACACTTTTAATTTGCTTTGTTGTTGATTTATTTTCCCCCACACCCCTGCACTGGCTATGGGGAAGGTGTAGATTGCATTTCTTTTTACTTGGCTTTTGTAGGATCCACCTTCCTCTGCTGTGTGCCATTAGTCTGTTGCACTGTGAAGTCAAGATGCGCTAACACTGTAAAATGAGGGTGTTGTTGGGCTATGATAGGTTCTCACTACTGCGGTTCCTCCTGTTCCTTAAGTTTTCTTTCTCCTGCCAAAATGAGAATAAATTGAAATAATGGATTGCTCTTGTACCCTCCAGTTGGCATTAATGCTTCTTGAGCAATGGTTTTGATTGGCTCAGCAACTAGTTATCACTGAATCCTGCACCATACTCACTTTGTCTTCCTCTGATTCCAGCCTGGGACAGTCTGTTGTGGCAGGTTGTTCCTTGGCGATTGCCACCGGTGTGGTGATGCCTGGTCCCAACAGGGAAGCAGGAAGCTCAGCTGTGTACCTGTCTGCACAGGCTGCTGTGTAAATCTTCTCAGAGGGCCACAGGAGCATGAGCAGCAGACAGAGAGGCAAATTAGTTACAAGATGAGCAGAAATGGTGTTCGTTTGCCATTCTGTGTTTGTATCATATTGTAGTAGGGAGGATAAACACTGAGCTGCAGGGTTCATCCTTGTCTTACTTTGAGGTGGCTGATGAGGCAGAAGTCATTGACATTGCAATGTGTGTTTAAATCAGCTTTAGTAGGAGCACTTCAGGATTGGGAGGTTTTTCATATTGGTATTTGAAGCCCAGCCCATGTCAGTGAATGATGATGGATGGTGGAGTGGTTGGGGCACAATGAATGTCCTGATCTGCACCAAAGCGTTGGTGGATAAACTGTGATCTCCTCCTTGTTGGCAGGCAGGGACTGCCCTGGCCATGCTCCAGCCTGTATCCCCTCCTCATCATGTCTGGATCTGAGAACAGGTCCTGAATTCCTTGTGTTCCTATAGCCTGCCATTGTGGCTGGGGCTGTTATGGTGCATATTGCCACTGCACACAGGTTTGCTTAAAGAGGCTCCATGAAGTGCATGCTTGCTGGCTTGGGAATGTCCTTCAGGAATGACATCTTGGGGTGAGAATCACATCAGGGTGTGTCTGTGCATCACCAACTCTGAGGTGTAGAGCTAGTGCAAGTGTGGAGCTCCTGATCTGCTGCTGCTCTCCTGTGCTGCTGGGATGTGCTTCCCAGAGCTGCTTCTGTCTGGTGCTCTTGGAACCCACTCCAAAACACATCTTCAAATCTCTCTTTCACGCTGTGGTGGGAGGTGTTACTTGACCAGAGGTAGTTGTCAGGTTGCTGTTATGGTCAGCTCTGGCTGTGCTCAGCTCATTGTGCAGTACCACCTACCAATGGGAGCACAGCACCACGTGTTGTGGCAGTGTGGGTGTCCCTTTAGCAGCTAATGGGTCAGCTCTAGTGGAAATGGAGGCCAAATTCCTGGGGTCAAATGCCAGAATTTGTCCCTTTGCTGGCAGACACAAAGGGCTCTGTTCCTTTATCCTTTAAGGAATAAAAGGCTGGTCGTGGCAGTGGTGTTTGTGTCCTAATCTCTGCAAGACTGCCAAGAGCCCTGTCCTTGCTTCCCAAGTGCTTGTGTGATGCCGTGTCTCTGACAGAGGGTTGCAGTTGTCTCCTACCTCTCCAGGAGCAGTGACACCAGCTCCCAGCATGGCTGGTAGAGATCAAGGGGGTCAGGAACTGTTTGCTCCTCTCACAGGCCTGTACAGCTTACAAGAGCTGCTCATGCATAGGAAGCCCTGCAGGATTGGGGAGAGCTGAGAAAGTGCAGCTAAAACTCATTTTAGCTGTAAATCTGATAGGAAATGATCAAATACATGAAATGCCTTTGAGATGAGCTCTGCCAGATAGAGCTGATGTTGAGGGAGAGGGCCTGGTTAGCTCGTTCTTATTCCTTGCCATTGGGAAGAGGTGTGGGACACATGGCCATCTGACTGTTCCCTTCTTCCTGGCTGCCCACCAGCCTCCCCTGCCCTGCAGCTCACCCCTGGCAGCCCCACCAGTGCGGTGTGATGGGGAGAACAGGTTTTAGGGCTGCACCAAACACTTGCTGCTTTGCTCTGTCCTCCGTGTTTTGCACAGCAAGAGCAGAAGCCGAGCCCGTGTCTCCTCTGCCAGGGGCTCTGTAACCATCTCTTTTGTTCTGTGTCTTTCAATTTTGGCTGCCGTTGTGCCGCATGGGCTAGTGTGTTGGTCCCATCTGCCCTCCTGCACTGCGACAGCCCTCCCGAGTCCCTGCTGCGGCCACCGCTGGCTCTAGACCTAGGTTTGACCGCGCTGATTGCATTTTGTGGCCTTTGCCTGTGATTAATCACAACAGCTCATACATCTGCTGCTCGTGGAGTGACTCTGATGTGTGGTGGCAGTGGCTGATGGCTTGGTTGACGTTTTACATTCACATTGTGCATGTTCTCTATGAAGTTCTCTGGCTGGCAGGGCCTGTTGTGGGGGATGGAGGAAAACTGCAGGGAGGGAGGAAGGGAAAGGCATCTTAAAACACACAGATGTGACTCATTCTGTAGAAATTCGGATTAGAGTTTGCTGCTTTCTAGAAGAACTCCAAAAAGCCTCCAAAAATCATCTTCAGAAATTACAGCAGGGGTGAATGTATTTAAAGACTTTAAGTCTGGGTGTTAAACATAGCCTGCAGAGAACTTCATCACGCTGCACTGTTTTGTTTTGTCTGTAGCTGCAAGTCATCAAAGTGACCTTACCTTGGATTGTGCATTTTGATCTATGAGTTGCCATCTGTCCACCTAATTCAGAAGTCTTAACTGTGTAGTATCTTGATTGAAACTTCTAGCTAAATTATTGAAACCCCACAGGCCAAAAGAACCTTCCCTTTTACATAGAGCTGGATTCTGCAGTTGCTGAGTGTGATTTTTCTAGTGCAGTAAACCATGGTGTGTGATGTGCACGTGTGTAGGTATTGGGCTGGGATGTATTTCTGGATACAGTACAGGAGTACTTACTGTATTCCTAGCTAATGGTGCTTCTTATTCAAAGTAGCATTGAAGAACTGGAATTTTTCTGTGCTGAAAAGGAAATAGTAGTGAGAATATCATGGATTTGCTCTTGCATACACCACGGGAGCTGCAATGGAGGAGCTGCATACATGAAAGCAAAGCTGGTGTGTGGAGTCTCTCAGGGATGAGCTGAGGGCATGCACTCACCCTATGTCCCCTGCATGGGGTGGGCTGGCTCTGAAGAGCAGTTGGGTGGCAGCAGGGGAGATTGGGGGGTGACCTGCGGAGCTGCTCAAACAGGATGATGCTCAGGCCGGATTGCTCGAAGGCTCTTGGACCATCCTCCTGGTCACTTTGCAGGCACAGGCTGAAAGCCTGTGTGCAGGAGAAGTGCAGGCCCCTCCTCTGCTCCTGCTAATGGGTGTTCTGTAGCGAGTCCTGAGCATCAGGATTGTGCATGTGGTTCTGTTGTATTTGTGGAGTGGTTTAACTTTATCAAGCCCTGGAGTAGCAGGAACCCAGCAGTGGGACACTATGGACAGGGAGAAGCAACAGGCAGCCAGAGCATCCCATCACCAGTCTGGGATGCAGGCTGTTGTCTGAGCTGCTGATTTACAAGGGGTAGAGCAAGAGGCATGTGTGGGGTCCACTCGTATTGCTCCATGGGCTGATGCCAGGGAATGCCTCTGCAGAGCCTTTCTCCAGCCCCTGGCCTGCCAAGACAGCAGGACTGCACCTCTGTGTTCTTTAAAACAAAATGAAAGGAAATGAGCCCCAAGTGACCAAGCATGAGGAGCCTCTGGGCTGGGACTAGGCCCAGTTCCTCAGCAGAGGCATCTGCTGCTGCTGCCTGATGTGAGGGACATCGGGTGCCCTTGGTCTGAGCTGGTGCATAAGCTCTAGCTCTGATTCAGTTGTGGCAGCCTCAGCTTATATCAGAGCTAAACCAAAAGTGATTCAGTGACACTCTGCTGCCTCATCTCATTTTTGTTAGTCACAGGGTGATATTGGGTATGGTGCATTTATGGACTGAAGGACTGCAAGGTTCCTCTCTGCACTATGCCAGGGATGGCTCTGGCCTCTGGAGGTGGTCTTGCACTTAATCAGCCAAGGCTGAGGTGCTGCTTCCCACCATCCGTCCTCCTTGGTACTGCTCCTCTGGGGCTGGCCTTGTTATATCTAAGGACCCTGACTTCAGAGGTGGTGTTGCTGTGTGCAGGGAAGAGAATAATCATTCTCTCATGGTGCAGATTGCCTCAAGAAAAACCAAAGCGCGTGTGTGAGTGGGAAATGGAGAGAAAACTTGGTTCAGATGAACACTTGTTTGTGAGAAGCCTTTCTCCTGCCTGAAGAGCAGGTTGAACCATCCGGTGCTGGTGGCAAAGCAAATGAGAATAGCCTCATTCTGCTGGACTGGAGGGACCAGCTCCGTGTGAACGCCAGTATATTGTATGTGGTAGCTGAGGCCTAGGGTGGACACTTGGGTGGAATGAGGGTGGCCAGTGACCCATCCAGCAGAAGTGGCCAGTCCGTCGCTGTGAGTCCCTGTAAGCACCAGAGACCTGGGACCCGCTGCTGGGCAGCATGGGGAGTCCTGGAGCTTCCAGCCCCCGAGATGGATGAGTGGGCAAGATACCCTCTCCATAGCAGTTGAGCTTGGCTCTAAAGAGCAGTGTGGGCACATACAGGCCTTGTGAAGAGCTGGTGGGAGGCTTTCAGCGGTGGTCGTGTTTGAAGATGTGCTGTCACACACACCCACACACAAACCCCCAGAGCAGCTGAATCCGTGTAAGCACTCTGCAGTTACCCTGGGGTTTTTCTGTTTGCCAAAACGAGCTGGGTTTGGGGGCGGGCTGGAACGAGCCCTCCAGAGGATGAGTTCTGGTTTGTGCTGTTGCCTGACGTGGTTTAGCAAGCAGCCACCAAAGGGACCCTTTCCACACGGTGCACTTCTTGATGCGCATGGCTCTGATCTATCAGTGGCCACGTGCCATTAGCTGGGACCAGTCTGCACACCCCTGTTTCTTAAACAAGCCCCAGCCGTGTCAAGCCTGCGCACACCGGAGCTCTGTGCTGCTGAGGGCTGTGCAGGCAGATACCATTTGCACTCTGCGTTGATGTGCAATTGCCTGTTTTCATCTGGCCCGTGGCAGTTTGTGTGGATGGACCTAAACCTTCTGGTTAATGCAGTTTTTTTCTCTTGTTTGAGGCCTGACTTGTTGGAGGTCCTTTGGAAAATACAGCTCTTTCTTTTGCTGCTTTCTTGGGTTTTTTTGGGTTTTTTTTCCTTTCCTCCCCTTTAGCATTTTTTATCAATCAAATTAATGGGCAGTCCTGCAGTAATGATCTCCAGGATCTATGGACTTTAATTGACTAGTGGTATTGAATTCCTCTCAGCAGCACAGCTAACTCAGGGCAGGGGCAAACTGGCTGATGAAAAGCAGCACTTTAGGACCTCCGTTGAAAGGCAGGGGAAATGGCAGGGGCTGGGTGGCCACTGAGCCTGGATGTATAAGCTCATGGGCACATGAGCATCACTGGTGCACTGGGGGCTGCTGGCACAGTTGCTACTGAGGAGTGTTATCGAAGGGAAGAAAACCAGCATTAATCTCTTATGTTTTACAACAAACACCCTGTAGCATTGCTCTAAACATTCAGTGTTATGGAAACAGGCTTAAATGTGTAGCACTGATAACAGCTGGCAAGCTGGAAGACGCATGGCTATGGTGCAGGGACAGTGTTCATCCCTGGTGGGACGCACCATATGAGATGAGCAGAGGAGTGTTCCTGGTGCCAGGAAGTGCCCCATGGGCTATGGGTCCTCTGGAGCCTCCACCAGGGTTTGGGTGGTGGTGGGGAGTGTGGACCTGGAGGCTATGGGAGTCAGTGATGCTGCCAGTGCAGGCAGGGATGGGATAGGCAGGAACCAGGGAGATGTGAGCCAGTCAAAGAGGGGCTGTGTCGCAGCCATCCAGGGAGGTTATTTTAGGGACTGGCAGCCTGGATAGTGGGAGAAACAGACATGGAGCCCAGGATGTTGTCCATTCTTGCAGTCCATGCTTCACCTTGCGCTACTTCCACCCTTGGGTCTAAGAGTGTTTTGCTTTTCATTCCCTCCACCCTGAGCAGCACCCCTCACTCAGGGGGCAGCACTGTGTTTGTGGCTGATGCACATGAGTTTGGGGGAGGAAAGGGGGGGAGCATGCTGGTTGGAGGCAGCCCAGCCCCTGGCTAACTCTTTCCTGTTGCCTCCACAGACTCACGCCTCACTATGTTTACCCCCAAGCCATCATCCAGCCCAGCGTGGTGATCCCTACCCCTGTGCAGTCCATCACTTCTCCCTATATTGACTACACCGCTGCCAGCCAAGCCTATTCCCAGTACACCACAGCTGCCTACGATCAGTATCCCTACGCTGCCTCTCCCGCTGCCGGGTTTGTGGGATATGGATACACAGGCACGGTCCAGCCCCCCATCACCGCCAGCAACCCCGCGGCACCCGCCACCGCCTTTGTGCAGTACCAGCCCCAGCAGCTGCAGCCTGACCGCATGCAGTAAGGGCCCTGCCGCCTAGGACAATCTCTTACAATGGAAGGATACGACTGGGACAACAAAAGCAACAACAGAAAAGCCCAGTAAAAGAATCAAAACAGAAAAAGGAAGAAAAAAATCACCCTGTCCCTTTATTCCCTTTCTGTAGGTGCATATCGATACCTAAGCTATTTATAGTGTTAAGGGCAAACCCAAACCCTTGCAGTCTGACTGTGCTTACAAAAATGGACTTCTGGTTAGGTTTTTTGTTTGTATTTTCTTTTTCCACCCCGATCCGGACAGATACTGTCTTGAAGATGTTCTGAAAGTGACTGAAATGTTCCACAGGAGAACTACAGATTCTTGCACACATCGTGGTCTGCTTCCATCACCCGTGGTCTTCTTTCCACCCCTATCCCATCAGCCTGCCCTTCCTCATCAAACCTACGATACTCCTATTTACTGTTGAGGTACAGAGGTACTCGGAGAACATGGAAAAAAAGCAATCTTATTTTTTGGTTGTACAAAAACTTCGTAATACTCAGAGATGCCTTACGGAAAAGAAGAAAAAGAAAAAAAAAAGAAAAACTATTTTTTAATATTTATTGCGATTTTATTCGCATGAGCTGTGAATTGCAGACAGAAGAAGAGTAGTATCTGCCTTGTTTAATTCTCATTTTACTAAATTATTGTATGTAGGTAAAAGTTCTTAAGTAATTGCTGAATCACTTCAACATGCAAAAGGGAATATTGGCTTGAAGGAGAGCAGAATATTCCTTTAGTCAACGCACTGTACTATTTTCTTATTGTAATTGTTACTCTGTTAAGATTATCTCAAATTTAGGTATATTTTTAAATGCAAAAAACCAACCAAGAATACCGAACATTTTGTCTACTTTGGTAGATCTTTTGTTACAATGCTGCAACCTATGGAGACATTTACAGTATTTATGTAAAAGAGATCTGGGGCTGTTGGCCAGCGAAACTTAGGAGAATACCATGAGTGAAGCAAAAGAGAGAAAGGTGTTAGGTCATTGAACAAATGGGTAAACGTAACCTTTTTATGCCTCCAGTCCAACAGCCAAAAAGAGGAAGAGAACGGATGATGTAAGTTAAGTGCATTTCTACAAAGAACAGCAATAAACTATTTTAACTTTTAAATTTACCCAGTACTGTATGGTACTATGTTTGCTTGGCTGGAGTCCATTAGGGAGTGCTTTCCCATTACCTCTGCTGGGCCTTCACCCATGAGCGTGCCAGGGCACCTGGGAGCATGCGTCCTGTGGTGCATCCTGACCCGGTGTTCCGTGGGTGCCCCCATCCCTTGCAGCACGTCCTATGCGCTGTTACTTGTTCTGCACATCCCAAGTCACCAAGGGGCTTTTTGAGCTCCTGGAGCATTGCACCAGAGCCATGTGGTACGCAGTGCTCTTACCCAGCACTGGGGCACTTGCTCACACTTGGCCTGTGTAGAGCAGAGGCTGTAAAGTGCCTCCCTCCTGATGCAGCTCCATTGGAAATAAGGGTCAGGTCTCATCCCAGAATCCTCAGGGCACCACTTTCCCTCTTATTTGCTTAGAATAAGGGTTTTTTCCAGAATTGAATAGAGGTCTGCCAAAGCCTGGTCCTCTTCAAGGGCCCAGTAGCGCCCAGGCTGGTTCCTGTGCATTGGTGAGGTGGCTGCATTTGTCTTTCCCCAGCCAGCTTGATCTGGAAGTTTGGTTTTCAAATTTTGACAATTACAAACTATCAATTTTAAAAGTAAATAAAATTATCCTATTTGATCATGCCAGTTTTCTAGTTCATCTCCCTAAAGGTTACAGCAGAACTGGTGCCAGGAAGTGCCTCTGCATCTTTGGCACCAGCGTTTATTGCTGTTGAAAGTGATCACCCATCAGCCATCCTGGGGATCAGGGTGCTGTAGAGTGAAAGCAAATGCAGTTCAGCACTGTGTCTGGTCAGCTGCCCTGTGAACTTAAAGGAGCACAGTGTGCAGGTCTAATGTCATCAGTAGGCCTCAGAGTAAACACCCCACTTTGATGAATGGAAACAGCTCATTCCTCCCTTCCTCATGCTGTGTGAGCATGCAGATCCTAGTGGGGCTGTGTTCATCCTGCCCAGGGTTTTGCTTATAGCCCTGTGGGTAACATTTATTTCCTTTTTAAGTAATTACTTTCTGGATACGGCTGTGGAGCTGCCAAAGGAGTAAGAGCTGAGCACCGCATCCAGCACGGCGCTGGCAGGGAGCACAGCCTGGCCTTTGAAGTACTGCACCATCGGAGATCATTCAGCAATTCTTTCTTCCTGTCATGAGTCTTTCTGAGAGGGAGGAGAGAGGAGAAGACTTGGGAAGTGGATGTGGGTGCTGGAAGCCACCGGCTCCATGGTGTTGGGGTGCCCATCCTCAGGCAGTGTTTCTGCCTGGGTCCTGCACTGCCGAACGTTGGCTTTTGTTTTCACCAAGGGCCTGGTTAACAGGAAGACCAAGGCTTCTGAAAACTAATTTGCTGTTGACAAAAGCCACATGTCCAGTGCATTTTGAAGTGAGAAGAGCAATGATTTTCCATTTAGCTGACTCTGATTTCCTGAAGGGCGGCCAAACCAGCCGGGAAGCGAGGGCGCAGGCAGCAATGCCCAGCCTGCCGCTGCCGAATGCCATTCCCAGATCCCACTCAGTTTTGCTCCTGGCTCATTTCAAGACACAACCACATCAAAACAACAGCTCAACCTGCCGCCTTCCTGTTTGCAAACCCAACTGTGAAACTGCAGCCAGGCAGCACAATGACATCCGCCATCCAGCTCCCCAGGTGGAAGTGGGGTTGTGATGGCAGGTGGCAAGAGAAGCTTGTGGCCCCCTAAAAAGGAGCCCAAGCACTTCCTTGGCCTGGTGCTAAGCTGGGATAGTGGGAAGGGCCTGATGGGTTGCTGTGTTAGAGGGCAAAGTTAAATGCAGTGCATGAGCGTGGCTGAGAGGCAGTGGTTCCTGCTCAGGGTAGCACAGGACAAGTGCTTAAATCCCTTTGCAATTACTTAGAAGTGGTTTCTGTTGTTTTCTGTTTCTTTTTTCATTACATTGCTTGGCAGCGCAGCTGTAAGAGCATCCTTTTACACCTGCACCATCTACATTATGTTGTCCTGGCATGAAGCAAGCTTGCCCCAGGCAGCTCAGCTCTGAGCTCAGGCAATGGGAGCCCTGGGTGGGTATGAGGTGGGGAGTCACAACGCCGGTGTAAGAGCTCTGGTGTGGCAATCTGCAGCCACAGGGATGCAGGGAGGAATGGAGAGAGCTGGATGGTTTTGGCAGGGCAGCCCCTGCAGCACCGTCTGCTTGGCGCAGGTTCCAAGGGTAGGAGCAGCCATGGGGGACCAGACCTTGTCCTGGGCACATCCCCATGGCCATGCTGGCAGCTGACCCGGGCCAGGCCTCCTCCCAGCAGCTGTGCTCACATGCCAGTCATTTGCATGACAAATTCAAGTATTTTTCATAGGAAACCATCACACCGGGGCTGTCAGGGTGAGTGTTTGCATGGGCTGGAGCACATGCAGCCCCTTCGCTGCCATGGGGCAGCATCACCACAAATAACCAGTGCTGGGGTCTGGATAAGCCCAGCCACAGTCTGGCATCACCTACCTTCCCACCCACAGAGAGCTGAGAAACAGCCCTATACCCCATGCTGCCTGCAGAGCTTCATGTCTGGTGCCAGATCCTCCTCCTCCCCTGCCCACTGTGGATAAGTGATGGCTTGGGTGATATTCCTGCCCTTTCCAGGCACTACCTAACCCCAGGGTGTCCCCTTGGCACAAAGGCACAGCTGAGGGAGGGCTTTGCTGCCACTGGTGATAATAGGCAGGGGGGCACCAAGCCCGTCTCTGCAGTGCTCTGCCCCCACTGCCCCCTGATATCTAGCTGAGACAGGTGGGGAACCCCATAGTCTCCCAACAGGGCTCTGCAGTGGCACCCCAGCTCCTGCGGGTAATGAGCCTCAGCGCCAGAACTTTATGGATGAAAGGCTGATCGCAGGATTTATTTGCATGATGCCTGGGCTGCAGTTGGCACTTACCCTTTAAAATAAAGTTCACAGCAAAATGTTTATACCCCCTCGCTTGTAGAGAATGCTAACAGCAACCTTTGGGTTTTTGCTTCTTTTCTGGCTGCAACTTGTTTTTCCCCCCTTTGTGCCTCTCTGAATCCTGCCAGTGCAGAGATTCCCTTGTCCAGAGAGAGAGAAAAAAAAAGGAAAAAAAAAAGAAAAACTTAAGCCTGGGATTAAAACCCATCACTAAAATAGCTTGAATAACAAAGCCAACTGACCAGCCAGGAGCCTGGTGAATGCCTGTCACGTATCGCCCTTCGCCCGGGCACACGGTCATGTGTTGCACTAGATAGTTCCTGGAAAAGCTTCTGCTCAGCCTGATAGACCTGTGGGTGCTGATACCACTGAGTCTGTGCTGTGCTGGCCTCGCTCTGCCAGAGGAAACTGCCTGAGCTTATAGGGGTAAGAGGGGAATAAATACATCTCCCTTGGGTAGCAGAGACAGGTCTGCTTGTGACCTGAATAACAACCAGCTGTGGGTGGTGATTGGAGCCTCTCCAGCATCAGTGGTCCAGCACCAGCATCCTGGACAAGCAGCCCCATTGGCCCTTTTATTGATGTCTTTAGCAATGGGATTTATGGTTTTGTTTCACACACACACACTAATTTTTGCATTGTTTTAGCTACAAAAATAACCAAAAAAGTGAGATCTTGCATGAGATGACAGATAAAAGCAGAGGGTTGGTAAATCCTTCCCAGTCAGAGCCATCTCGCTATGGTGGCTCTCATTGTATGAGACCACACAACCAGGAACATGTTACTGGGGGGGATTTGTAGCCAAACCCAAAGCCAAATAACTGTGGGTTTATCCTCCTGCTGACTCCAGCAGCACAAACCTGGAAACACAGAGGTGTGATGAGGCGCAGCGAGAGGAGCGATGGCTCAGATAAGGCCATGCTGTGTATGAGGGCAATTAAAGGCTCAGATTTATTAGCTCTGTGCCATGCTTGGGAGGCTGATGGTGGTGATGGAGAGGTTGTTGATGGGAAGAGCAGAGATGGAGAAGTCAGAGACTGTTGTTCTGAAAGTGCTGCAATGTTTTAGGGTGAAACTGGGCAATAAAGGTACAGCACATCCCTGGTGAACCAGGCTGCAGTGGGTACAGGCTGTGCGCAGCCTCAGTGCTAAACCCATGGCATGGGTGTTTGCCCACAGAGGATCTCAGAGCAGTGCTGCCCATGAGCACAGGGTGTACACACCTTTCTCAAGAGATCCCTAAATACATGTACATGAGTAAATTTATTTATTTGTAGATATATTTAACTCAATTTGAATATATAATTATATGCAGATATGCTTACACACATATAGTTTATGTATAAAAATACATATGCATATACACTAAGTATTTTTTCCCTCTCCCAACAACCAAACTATGGCAGTGCAGCAGGAAGGAGAGACAAGCAGTATTAAAAACTGCATTTGAATGCCTTGTTTCAACTGGTATTTTAACAACTTTTATTTCATAAATCCTTAGTGTTACTGGGCCCTTATGTTTTGCATCATCTTTCAGAGCCACCATACCTATCTTTAAGCAGAAATGGGATAAAGGAGCATAAGGTGAAATAGTCTAAAGGACTGAGAGAGGAGCTTAGCTCCCACTTTGGGAAGCAGCTCGTGCAGACTGATCATTAAGTCCTATCGAATCAATGAGCCCCACATCCCAGAAGCCAACTTTTAAAAGCATTTACCCACGTAAAGCTGGAGGCAGCAGCCTTTTGTAAATCATCCGGGAACATGTCTTGCTTTGGAAATAGCACTAAGCACCTTATTCCATGTTTAACACTCAAAAGATCCTTTAAAATCAGACTAAGCACACTTGAGTGGCTCCCATTTAATCCCTGCCTCTAGATAAACACCAGGGGGTCAGCAGATACCAAAAGCCATTTGCTTCTCCAGTAGCATCAGCTGGTTGTGTTTACATGAGCTGCTGACTTGCTTGCACATTAAGCAAAGCCTGAGCTTTGTAAAATGAAAGTGAAAAGAAAGAAAGAAATTGTACCATTAGCTTTCTGTGAGCTGGCTTTAAAATTAGCAGGTTTTAGACTTGAACACGGTAGAATAAGCCCTCAGGGGAAGAAAAACCATCCAAACCCCACATCCTACCTGATTTTCAACAGTGCACACTACTCTTTATTTCATGCCACTTTAGCAAGCCAAACTAATTTGGTTTCCTGTTTCCAGTGAATTTTATATGTACAAAGTATTTATATTATATTTATGTAATTCTATTATATATAAAACTGATTGGAAACATATATGTATGAAAAAACACGTGTTTTCTATCAACAGCTGTGCGTTTTCATATGGGGGGGTGTGCGTGTGAAAGAATACACACGAATGCCTTATTTCAACTGATATTTTAACTTTAATTTCATAAATCCTGGCTGCTGAAGATGCCAGATGAATCGCAGATTATAAAATAACTTCAAATGAGGAACATAACAGCAATATAACCAGATTTAACAGCAGGCAGAACCACTTTACGGGTGCTCAGACATTTCATGCCAGTAGAACTGTGCTGGGCTCCCTAAACTCTTACCCATTGTGTGCTGCTTTGTTTTCCCTTTCCAGGCTTTCTGTTTGCTGAGTCCACCATAAAGCATCCCAAGGGCTGACCGAGTCTTTGCAGGAGCCCCATCACTTGCTGTTCGCCCTCGCCTGCAGGCTAAATCTGGGACTAGTTTCCTGATTTCCTTAGGGCTGGAAACACCATCTCTGTCCCAGTAAGATGCAGCCATCACTGGCATGAACATGGACCGTTTGCTGGGAGGCTGGATAAGGTGGGGCAGAACCCAGCCTTTGAGCTGTGCTCAGGCATTGGTGGGATGGGCATGAGCAAGACTGGGTCAAAACAGTGTCCTGCACTGTGTCACGTTTCAGCAGGCTGGAGAGATCACACACTGATGAGAGCTGTGGCTGGGAGATGGGCACGCACAGGCCAGGGATGTCCATGGCTCCTGCTGGAGGGGCTGAGAAGTGAACAGTGATGTTCCCTCACCTCTTGTCCACTGCTGACACACAAGTTTGGGCACTCTGCCTGTGGGTGTCTGTCTGTCTGTCTGCATTCCCGTATGGTCTCTTCAATCAGCCTCAGCCTGCTCAGTCCAAGGTACAGCTATTTTGAGCAACTGCAATCGGGATGAAGGCTCCAGCCCTGCCAGCACCTCTGTGCAGGCTTGCATGGAAAAATACAAAACAATCCCATTGATTTGGGTAAAGGCTGCCCCTGCCCCTCTCCCCATGGCAGCAGCCCCGGCCCCACTCTGCAGCCACCCAGCCCAGCAGAGCCTGCAGAGCAAACAAAAACCTGAATCCAAATGTTTATACAATTGGCACTGTGCATGTCATGTGCCTGGTAAAGATGGAGAGTGCATGAATGTTTTCATGTAGCTGTCATCTAAACTGCCAGAAATGGTTGCTGTGTGGAGCATCCCAGCAGGCTGAGACCTGCTTGGATGGACGGATGGATGGATGGACAGATGGATGGATGGATGGAAGGAAGGGTAGGTGGATGGATGGATGGGTGGATGAATGGATGGATGGATGGATGGGTGAATGGATGGAT
>JANHGB010041537.1:0-13451 GCA_026283785.1 Coracopsis vasa
TGCTTTAGATTAATTATGGATGTTTCCACTTCACTGGTAGCTCAGGCTTTGCAGCAGGTAGCACTAAGGCAGTGCTCATTCTCTTACAGTAGCTCTGTAATGTTGGAAAAGAGGGGGATGTCGTCAACTACTGTTGACCCTAGGGCACAAAGGAAGTATCCAGCACACTCAGCTGCTTTAGCAGTTTACCCTGCAGCCACTTTGAGTGCTGCAGGTACATTATTTTTCTTTGCCATATGCCTTGAGAACAAGAAAGGAAGACTACTTTTTCCACCTTTAAGGAAAGGCACACATTTGATGTGGCTGAAATCATGTCCCCACTTGCATGGAGAAAGTTTTTTCTTGCCAGTAGAACAACTGTAAATTGATTTTTCCAAGCTCCAGTGTCTAGCAGGGCTTGACTCAAAGTCACCAAGCTGCTGGAAAATAGGGAGCCTGACACAGAGCATCTGTGCTCTTGTGAGCAGCTGCCTGGTCTCTGCAGTGGCTCAGCTCACTGGCAGCTGTCCCTGCAGTCAGTGGCCATCCTTGTATGACGCAAAGAACTGTTTGCATTGGAAACAGTTACATGCTCTGAGAGAATAAAGCCTTGCTTCTTTGGATTGCTGTCTTGTTTACAGACCAGGATGAGTTCAGGCAGTCTCTCCTGTCTTCAGAGGTGCCAAGGCTTACAGAAAATCTTCTGGAGGATCCAGAAAGCTATGTGCGAGCAAGTGCTGTGACTGCTGTGGGACACTTGGCCTTCATTACTTACTTTGCTCCAGAGTCACCTGTTGTAGAGAATCAGTGTAATAAAGAGGTATGATGAATTTGTGTAGCCCACTGCAGAATTGAGCAGAACTACACATCAGTTAACCTGTGAAGAAAAAGTAGTACAGCAGTAATCTTAAGTCTCATGCAGGAAGACCTCACAGTAATGAAAAGACTTGTTTTTTTGCATGTTCTCCCTTCATTGTGCTTTCTCTTTGTCTTTCTACATTTAGAACACCATAGCAAAGCTTCAAGAAATCCTGTCAACAGACCCAGAGGGCTTTCCTAGGAGGGCTGTCATCAGCATCTTCATCGAGTGGGTGAGACAGGGTTGCACAGGTCAGCTGGAAGATACAGAGCAGTTTGTCTCTAGAGTGATCCAAACAGTGGAGCATGACTTAGACTGGGAAGTCAGACTTGGTGGTTTGGAACTGGTTGACATTTTCTGTCATCATGCATTTTGCCATTTTGGCCTTCCTAAATGCCCATATGCTCCTGTCTCATCTGCAGTCACGAGTTCCATTCATCAGAATGAGGTGCTGCAGATACTTTGCCGAGCAAACCTGTTTAGCTTTTTGTTTCGGTCTTTGTGTGACTGTGACCAGCCAGTAGGTCAGAGAGCCTGTGATTTACTGCTTAACCTAAGGATTAATTTCTATCCAACTTTTACCCCAAGGGATTCACGAGAGACTGAAGATTCACCTGTAGGACATAGCGTTGCCTGGTTACAAAGGACACTAAGGCAGGGTTCTCTGGCCAAGAACTTCCCCACAGATGGTGGTAATGGAGTGGATTTCCAGGATCCAGAGAGCATGATGATAGCTTTGGGTACAATAGACTTAGAAGAGCTCCGTGATGAGCTAAATAAAAGTAGTGACCACATAGAGAAAAGCCCTCAGTCTCTCTTACAGGACATCCTTGCTACTGTAGGGACCATAGAGGAGAATGAAGCTGACTGTTACTGAAGGCAGATTTTGCTTTGGGGGAGCAGTGCTTAAGCAGTTTTCTTCTGGAGGAGAACTTTTTGCTGCCATGAAGTCTTTCTTCAGGGAGGATGGAAAGAAGCGTTACACTGAACAGAGAAAAAGATTGTTTCGTTAGCTTTTAAAGGGGCTAGAAAATCCTTGTTTCAATACTGATGTTAAAAAAGTGTAGTTTCCAATAAACTGTGATTTGTTTTTCAAGTAAACACATGAAGAAATGCTCTTTTCTTTTTTCTTTAAGTCCTGCCTCTTCTAAGAAAGCACCAGGCTATGCCTACATAAGGAAACATTTAGAAAACAAAACAGTAACTGAAAACAGGTTGTTGCATGCTCCTTTTAGAGTCAGAGCAGCTAAAACTGATGAAGATTTGATTTTAAGGGATGGATGTTTTGACCATGTCTGTATCTCCATTGAAAAAGCAGATTTCTCTGGTTCCCTGCTGCATTTTGAGGTCTAGAGCAGAAGGTGGTAGTTAAGGAGTCAAAAGCTGATCATCCTTAACATTACAAGCTTTCTTCCATAGATAACATAGTTGTTTGATCTCAGCAGTGATACTAAAAAGCTGACTTTGCATTTAATGAAAGCCAGAAACAAGTTCATTTTGCTGAATTTTTCAACTAGTCTTATTCTCTATTCCTAAAGAACTAGAATAGCTTCTAACTACTAAGAGAGCCTGTCACCAGCAGCATTTTCATGATGAAATAGATCTATGCCTAGCTTTGGTAACCAATTAGAAAGCAGTGTTGCCATTCACACTATAGCTGCTGGTTTCTGGGTGAAAAATTGCCAATTTGTTTAAAAACTAAGGGAATGCTGTAGTTTGTAACTTACTCCAGTGTCTTGCCATATGCTAAGAAGCTTCCTGAAACATACAGGGGAAAAAAAGAGGAGTACAAAAGGAGTACCTTTACCAGTAGGTCAAGCCACTCTATTCCTTTCAGCACTGTTACTAAGCATCCTTTATCCTCCTGCAGCCTATGTAGAGGCAGGAACACACCAAAACTTCCACAGTCTCCTCCTTCAGTATTATCCCTGCAGCAGTACAATAGGATGAGATGTACTTTGAATTCCTTGCTGCTGAGGTTAAAGGTTTACTCTGTGCCTTTTAATGAAGTCAGCACACTTACCTAGCACGTTATGCACAGCTTTGTGTGTGACAGAGTCCCTAGGTGTTATACCAGCAGCTGTTAGGAGGAGAAAGTAGCTCTGCTCCTGCTACCTGAGACTTGGCAAAAGACAGAAGATATTAAGAATTAGGCCTTTTCCTGGCAGTGCATTGTTCTCAGAAATTGAAGGGTTAGTGAGAGAGAAATGATTTGCTTTTAAAAAGCATGGACTGTTTGTGGAATTCTAGCAATTCTGTCTGGTGAAGGGATTATAGTTCCAAAACTAGCTCTATGTGCTAGCAGTAGGTCAGATCAGCAGAAAGGAGACAGCAGGTTGCTGGGTAAATGTCTTCCTCCTGTTCAGCACTGGAATTCTTGTGATTTCGGAGTTGTGCAGTTTAGGAGACTCCAAGGAATTATTTAAATAGCAAATTGAAATAGTGACTTGTTACAGTGACTTGTTTCTTAACAGGGTCTCTTGACTCCCAGACCTATTAATTCTTAGTAGAACTCTTTAATTAGCTGAGGTGATGATGACATGGTTAAGTTTATACCTTTTGCCCAATTGCAGTCCAAAGTCTTGTTTATACACAGGATGCTTGTATACTCAAAATCATATGTACAACAAACTGGGAGGGCTCCTTATCTTTGAAAGGAGAATTAAGGATTCATTTCATCTTTCACTGAAAACAGGTCTCCACCTAGAGCAGTTAGGTGACTCAGTGCTGATTCTGTAGTTACCTCTCTTCTGAGCTCACTACATTGCCTTACATTGTTTTATCTAGTGCTCTAGTTACAGCAGTGTCTTATGAACACTGAGATGCTTGTACTGACATCCTGCACCTGATAACTGGGAGAAACATGAAAGGTCATGAACATCCAAGCAGTGTGAGGAGACAGTCCAGAGAAATGGCCTTGTTACTCTCAGAGGCAGACTGAGCATTCACTTAAACAAGTGCTATTGCTACTTACCACTTCACAGCGTGATGATAGCAGTCCTTCCACAAACTCTCCCCATCCAGCTTGCTTCTGTCACACACTGAGGACTCCAATGACATGAAGAAGGAGGTACCTGGCCTGCTGCTCTGGACACAGGAGAAAGCTCAAAGCTGCCTTCTTGGGATGGATGCCACACCATCAACTCTACAGCCGTACACAGCTCCTGCAGGAGGCAGGCACCACCAAGAGAGACTTCTCAGCACACCCACCACCTGATTCCAGCAAAGACTATGGCCAGACATGGACCTTGCTTAATGCAAGAGGCACCGAGGTGAAGGCCTGTCATTTGCTTTAATGTGGGCTATGGTCAGCAGGCAGCAGCAATACAATGCAGAACATATTGAACATACATTGCGGTATCAATGCAGAACATCACAGATTAGAAGAATTGATGTCTCCAATGGCTGGTTCTGTGAGAGAAAATTAGAAAGCTCATTTCAGCTTCTTTATCTGCACAAGCGCAATGCAAGTTCTGTTGTCTGATCTGTACACAGGAATGGAATTCCTAGAGTTGCTTTCAAAGCATTTCAACAAAGCTCTGAAGAAAGGATTGAGCTCAGACTTAAACAGACCCAGGAGAAATTAAACATCTTTGGCTCAGCCCTGCACTAGCAACAGCTTTATATAAGCTGCCAAAACAACTGTTGTTGATTTGCTGTTTTAATACACTGGACATTTAAAACCCAAAGAACACTCTTTGCCTAATTATACTAATTGCACAACTTAGTCAAAAATGGGCCATAAATGTCTCAGGCTGTTGCTTTAGCTTCAATATATGTGATCTGTGATGAACTCATGCACATCTCTGCAATTTCTTTTGTCTGTCTCTAACATAATTTGCTCTCCCTTTCAATACACGCTCATCAAGGCTTCTAAAACCCACCATGTGTTAGACAGGAAACTCATCAACCAGCCTCACTGCAGAAGTTACCCACAATTTACAATGGAAAAAGTTTATCAGTAGCAGCACCTGTGTGCTCTATGTCATTTCCCTCCTGGGCAGTGGGTTTTGGCCACTGCTGAGAAATAAAGCACCACTTGAACACTGCCAGACCTCAGCCTGTGTCAGACGCTCTCCTCCACAGGCAGGATACATCTTGCCTATAACCTTGCAAGCCAGCACACAGAGAAAAGGAAGAGCTTTCTTTCAAAGAAGCTGTGTGTCTGTCTGGACAAGGTGGAATAGAGCTATAGGACACCAGCTTTGATGAAAGCATCCAGGGCTTTGCAAACACACACCATGGGTACACTTAGAACTCATCCCCAGATGGAAGGGTGAATGAGCGGTCTGCATCAAGAGCCCCTGCAGTTACACAACTGTTTCTGTTACAACCAAATGAAACCGAAGAAAACAGTATTTCCATCTGTAATGTCAATACCAAGTCTCTGCTTAGAGCACAGAAGCTTGATTGTGTTTATTTACCATAAGCATCTAACAGAGCTGTGAAGATGTCTTTCACGTGGCTGCCTCCAAAACAAACCCATCCACACCAAATTCCTCCCCAGCTCATTCTGCAGTTGCCCAGTTGTTAAACTCTGTGCAAGGGCAGGAACCTGCTGTCTGGGACAGAGGGTGCACCCACTCCTTTGAGGAACATTGCCTGATTAGAGCAGATCAAAAGTGAAGTAAAACCATGACCTTAAACAGCTCCTGCAGAGCATCAGGACTTGAACTGTGGCAGGACTCCTTTTCAGTGCAATATAGGTGAGAATTACCCTTAAAGGATAGATAACATTTTCAGTTCTCCCATTTCATTATTTGTTGGTCCTCATATTTCCACTTTCCACTGATCCCCTATTCCTGAAGCTTTCAGGCTGGGTCTTGGAAAGGGAGCAGGGAGCTTGCACTGCTGTGCACATGGACATCGAGGCTTGCCTTGGCCGGTTCATCACCACCACCACGCTTTTAGAGCTTTGGCCTCAAAGCAGCTTCTGGGCTGGGCTGTGACCAGCATGAAGGAGCTGCAGAGCCAGGTCTGGCAGGTGGTGAATCCAGGCTTGGAACACAACTTGGCCCAGCCAAGCCAGCTCCAAAACAAACCCTCATTGAACCGCATTAGCCATCACTCATGAAATCCTTATTTAGCCCTTATGCAGGCGGAGCAGGGGCACAGGTGAGCCCTGGAGCCCATCACTCTCAGAGACAAACACCCCCGGTGGGACTGATCTTGTGATTACAACTCATTACATGCCAACAACAGAAAGGCTGCAGTTGGAACCCAAATGGCAGTGGTTGCTAAGTGACAGCATCCATGCAGGCTTGTCACAACACGAGACGAACGGCTGTGGCTGCACAGCAATCCTGCCTTGTCCCTGTAATGCAGGTTAAAAATGCTGTTTTCATTACCATCTAGTAACCTCAACTGTGACCTGTCAGGGTATTTTATGCTTTAGGTTCTGACAAATTGCCCTGTGAAAACAAGGCCCTGAAATCAGTGGAAATGAGATTGATCCAACATACCTTTAATATTGCATGCCCTTGCAACTGAATTTCTTCCCAGTGAACTAATGCATAAGACAACAACATGGTTTTCTCAGCTAAATGGTCCTTTTCTTTAAAACAAGGAGCTACATGACAGTGTTTCCAGTGAGGGTCAGTTGAAACAGCAACAAAATCACCAGCACCCCCCTCCATCAGCTTCTGAAGTGAACCCGTGGGCTGTGTTCAACACTGAAGGTTACTGCAATGTTTGGGGAAGATGGTGACATTTTCAGAGCTACAAACAACATATATCCTTATAAACAAGGTATTTAAATCAGACCTTTAAAATGACATAAAGTGATGGTTAAGATGGGATCCAGCAGGACACTGAGCGGTCAACTTGCTCCAGGGAAAGCAGTGGTGGAACTGGGTGCAAGGAAGCCATAATAGGTACTTAAGCACCATTTTGCTGGGTGGACTATTGCAAACCCCTAAAGCAGAGAGACCCTGAGACCCAGAGCACAATGCATCTGAGTAAGAAGATTCAATGTAAGGAAAGAAAATGTATTGCAACGGGCTGCACACAGTAACTTGCTCACCTCTCATACTCATACACTGCAGAAAAACCTGTTTGAGGCCACGCTGGTAGCGGAAACAAAGGGATGGATCTGTCAACATCCTGGGAACAGATCAGAAGTGACCAGGAAAAGCCACCATGCGAGCCACAAATGCACACACAGCTCAGCAGCACCCACACCAGCCACTGTGCCACAGCAAGAGCTCAGCGGGGGGACCCAGGCAGTCGAACACAAGTGATCATCTTCAGCTGCTGATGCAGCACATCGCGGTATGAAGCATCCTACCACAGTGTGAAGCATCCTACCACAGTGTGTGTGACCACACTTACCCCAAGCAGCAGTTCCCAGCACCTACTGAAGCCAATTGTGCCCTTTCTTAATGAATTCTCTTTCAGCCTCAACCACTGAAGCCTCGATTTCCAGTGCCAGGAGTAACAGCCTTGATCCTGCTGACAGCCCTAACACCACCAATGCAGTTAAAGCCCATCCATGTGGATAAAACCAACTTGACTGTTGCCTTTGGTCACTATCTCCACATCAGCATATTCAACACTTCTATTTTGCACATTGTGCCAAAGCAAAATGTTATTTTTCCCCTCTTCCCTTATATTTTATCCACAAATGCAGCACTTTTCCTTGCTGTTCTTACTCCTCACATTGCTTCACCCCAGTCAAAACGAGCATATCTCGCACTGGTATTAAAACCCTGTGTTGCTGCTCTCTAAGCCCTGCAGCACAGGGTGAATACTGCTGCACAGACAAAGGTCTGGCTTCTTAGCAGCACTAAATTAGCCAGCTCAAAGGTGCAGCACACTGTCTGGCTGGCAGGATGAAAGGCACATCCTCTGCATACGCTGCAGTGCTGGCGGGCAGGCAGCTCAACCTCACTGCTACTACAGACACAGCGTCACGAAGGGGGAAAAGAGACACCTCCTGTCACCCTAATTCCTGTTGAGAACTTCTGCCCCGTAGGGATCAGCCTTGCCTGCCTCTCCAGTTTGGGAGCATCTTCTCCGCCCTTTATTTATTACACCGAGATCAAAGACCCATCTCCATGGAAACATCTGAGCTCAAAGAGTTTCTGCACTACGGCTTTACATTGTGCACATAGGTTTTGGCACTGTGTTTTGAAACAGAAGCATTCAGGTCTCTATAGAAATGGGTTGATTAGTATTAATCAATAACCTGAGCACCACTCATACGTGTATAACTAACATGCACTCAGCAGAGCAGAAGCGCCATTGCATTATGGTATCTGTGGTCCATGAAGATCACAGCCATTCAGCTGTACATGGAGATATCCCATGTCCTGTGCAGATGAGGGCATGACCCAGAGCAGATGAAGAACACTGATACATATGCTCTTCAATAGCTGTCCCCACATCTGAAGTCTGGTAAGACTTTCAGTACATGTAGAGACCAGAGCCATGAGGACAGAGCTGCTGGAGCCCGTTACTGCCTGCCCTGCCTCAAGACTCAGACCTGTGGAGCTGCTTGGACTCAGCCAGCAGGGACAGCAAGGTCTGGTCCAACACCCAACCCAGCAGAGACTTGATGAAGTCTGCGTTCACACTGATACCTCTGGGTCAGCACTGGTTGGGGCACTGCTGTTACTGTCACTCCAGTGACTTCCTTCCCAGTAGCTCCGAGCTCCAGTTCCTTCAGCACAGTCACTCCTACAGCCAATTCCCAGGGGAGAGAAACCAGAAAACTAAGTAGAACAGACGTGGTTTCTGGTATTTTTGTTCCCTGTTCAGCTCCCCACTATGGCCACACACGCTGTTAAACTGGGAGCAGGAGCAACCAGCTGGGAGGTTGGTTTCGCTATCCAAACAGCCATTTCTGCTGCTATGGACAGAAAGTGGACATGGAGCTGCAGCCTCACATGAAATCCTGGGTTCAGCTTAAACCTCACATGAAGAAAAGTCAGAGCAAAAAGGAGTGAAGCAGCACTCACAAGACTCACACTTCCACAGGCATGTCCCAAGAAGGATGAGCAGGGAGTGGAGAGCATGCAGGGCTGTATTAGCACCGAAGCAGAGTTAATAGCACTGACCTGGAGAGCATCAGCCAGCGCCTGGGGCAGGAGGAAACCCCATCTCACAGCACTGCCAGGGGCATATCCTGCTCCTAGGGACATCAGACCACATCTCACTACTGCTTGTGGCCCCGAGTTGCCCATATGCACACAGGATGTGATCGTTATAATCACATTAAACCATTTCAGAATAGCAACTGTGCAGAGAGCGATCCAGCTGCCAGCATTTAGCCTTATCCTAGGGCACAGGCAGAATATGCCAGCCGTGAATTAATACCACATAAGCTGCACCATGCTGAGTTTCATGGCTTAATTATAAAAGAGAAAGCAATAATCAAGGGATCTGTAAGGCTAATAAGTGTTCTGAGAACACCAAATGTGACAAGAGCCGCAGCCAGTGCGACAGGACATGAATGCATTTAGAAAGCACATTAATCACACACCGTGTATTAATTCACAGCTGGTTTCCAATGGCAGCACTTGGCCCTTCACCACCCTCATAGCATCACTGGGCACAAGTGGCTCATCACCTACCCCAGAGCAAAGCGGGCTGTAGTCTACCCACAAGCAGAAATAAAACAAGATCACAGCATGCATCAGGCCAAGACATGGATATTAGCTCTGACTTAAAGCCCTTATGGCTAAGCTGAGTTTAGTGTTCACACCTCTGTCAGCATCTGGAGGTGTTTGGGTCAGCGATGGTGTCCATCAGGCTGCACAGCGTGTGTCACCTGGTGAAGGACAGCACAAGGAGAGTATCAGGCCACTGGTGAAATCTCCAGTTATCCCTGCAGTAACACACTTGAAAGTGCTTCTGTTCCCCAGCACTTTCAGCTATCTCTCTTCTCCATCTCTTATTTCATCTCACTGCAGCTTTTTAATTACAGACAGCTCACTGTGGGGCTTTGCCTCTCATTCAGACTTCCATTCTTCTGTATGGAGCACATTTGTCTATAGAGGTGTATCTCCAGCCTGTGTGAAACTTGATGTCTCTGAGGGAACACCGATAAACCTTAAAACAGGGATGCCACCAGGAAGAGCCCCTCCACCTGCACTATCACACAGTGACCCTCAAATCCCTGCACACCAGGATGTCCCTGCAGGACATAACCCAGCCCTTAGCTGGTTGCTAAACAACCCTGCAGTATCTCAGCAAGGTGCCCCTTGGGCTGAAACACAGCAGGGCTGGGTGCCAGTCAGAGCTGCATGGATAGAAGCTTGAAATGCTCCCAAATACCCACTTCTGCCCAGTAATTTATTGCATCAGAGACAGTTCCCTTACTGCAAACATCTCGTCCTCTAGCTCTCTGCAAAGGGCAGCTCTTTGCAGTTCTCTGCCCGAAGATCTATTATCCAGCCAAAGCACTTCAAAAGGAACAGTTACCCTTTTTCCCTCCCTAATAATCCCAAATTTAACTATGTCCTACTTAGCACCTCCTCCGAAACCAGGAAGCAAGATGCTATTTCTGTTGGCCTCAGTAAGTGGACTCTGCTTAATCCCAGGGAACACACAGACCACACAGTAGGCTGGGTTTAAATCCTGGGATGGATTGCTCAGCAGCAGCCTCCTTCCTCGTTCCTAAAACCTAACCAGGAGCCAAGAGGAAATGATTGTGACAATAAAAGGGAGAATCACTGTGTATATTCCCCAAAAGCCAGGCCAAATTTGTACTCTGAAGTCTCATTCTCCTTGCTGTAAAAATATATATCTGCTCCCTCTTCTGCCTCTGTGACCATATGGGGACCTGAAATTCCTCATGGGAATGAATCATGGAGCATCCACAGAGAGATTTTAAACATGAAATCAATGGTGAAGCGGGAAGAAGACCTTCCATATGGGTACAACTTGGGATGGAGTAAGTCTTCCTTAGGTTGGCACAGGACAGATTTGGATCAGCTACTGTCTAGATCTATGGATTGACAACCTCTTCTCAAGAGTCTCTAACGCCAGTAAAGTCTTAACTCTGTATAAACCCATAGCATCAGAAGCTGTCCAGGATGCACACGAAAGCACAATCTAGCATCTTATCTGCAAATAAATGGCTCCCTTTGATTGCATTCTGCTGCAGATCTGCCCAGTGTTTTCATCTCCTTTCCACTGCTGTTCTCTTTTCCTTCTCTCTTATCTTTCCCTCCAGCATCAGCTTGCAGCACCACATTGCTCTCACTAACCAAAGAAGGGCTGGGCTCTTTCTCCTTGTTTCTCCAAGTCTGTGGCACTACAGTAACTCCAGCCAAACACTTGTTTTCATTAATGTTGCTCCCCAAGCCTGCCAATAGAGCCTGGACCGTGCCAGGACACAGCAGAGAGGGACAATTTGACTGGTGCAGCTCATTTCCAGATGGAGCATGAGCATTGCCTTAGGGACACTAATGCCCTCACTCCATTACCTACCAGAAGGTGCCTGCTGCTCTCTTCTACCACCTTCTACTGAAGGAAGGACTCTGTCCTTCACTGCTGCCCATCTGAGCTGCATCACTTGGATTCATCAAGGGATTCACAGGAAAACCGGAACACCACACACACATTTCTATTCACCCATGCCATCACAAGGCTTATCCATAGGGAAGAGCGATGGATAGGGCGCAAGGCAGCATCCCAGGGCATCTCTTGGCACACAGACAGAGATGGCTTGGGTAGTGCCCAGGGCAGCAGCTGGGCACAGGAGGGGCCTTTCTACTGCACCAGCACAATACACTGCATTTTCAGTGTATCAAATGGAAGAGACAAGGAACATTCCATCTCCCTTTCACACTCTCTGATGCACAGAGGGGCCAAAACAACTGATTTCAATGAGGAAGCACAAAGCTCCTGTAGTCTTGTCGGACATAGTCCCTCAGACTCTCCTGTTTAAGGTGAAATCCTGCTTTAATAATCCCTCATCTCCTGCTTTAGATCCTTTGGCCAAAAGAAATGCATCCCCAGCTCTTCAGCTTGCAAAGGGAATGAGACAGGTCCTTGCTACAGCCTCCCAGTAACTCTTAGGGTGGTAACTCTCAATCACTGCAAACCAGTCAGTCCTGTTTCTCCTCTTCTTTTCCATCACCATTAACATCTCACCCTTTGGCTTTTGTGCCTGTTCCTCCCAGCAAGTTTTGCAGCCACCTCATTTTCATAGAAGCAGCAACATGAGACTGGATTCTCACTTTGTGCATTCCCTAATTCTCCTCCTTGTGCACAGCACAATCCAAAGGTGAGACAGCTCCTTGCCCGCCTATGGATGCAATTGCATTAGGACCAAGTAGCAGGCAGTAGTCCTACAGTGGTGGCCAAATATATGTCAGTGCTTTGTGGTTGACCAGCAGAGAGAGAATAAGAGCTGATCCCACATTGCTTTCCCTAGGCTGCCACTAACATCCAAACTTCAGGAAGTTCGCTCATGTGCATTTACACTTTGTGATGGCAGCACCAACTGAAGTTAAGAGGCACCCTGGCCCCTTCAAAACAGCCTCCAGATGAGAAGGATGCAGAAATGCCACTCTGACCTTGGAATAGTCACAACAACAACAACAGGAGAACATTTCACACCTTCAGTGAGCGATTTGCTGCCCGACAAGTAACTGCACAAACATTCCAGGTGTGATCCCAGTGGGAGAGAGCCCCTGCAAAAACCCTGGGGCAAACCAAAAGGGCAAGCAAGGTTGGGAAAGACACTGGGAGGCAGAAGGGAAATGGTTTGCCCCAGTCACACCACAAAGGCCCTGACCACCGTCTCAGCACTCACTCTTTGTCAGCTGGGGATAAGTGACTGATGCTGGCTGGGGATCACCTGCCTCCAGCCGAGCTTCCAGCATCCTCATGTCAACCAGGGGTGACAAATGCAGAGAGACTCAACCCAGGTCTGCACCACTGGTCCCACACACACCAATACCCCACTGGGGCTGGCAGGACAGAGCAGAAAACCAACCAGATAGGCTGGGTCTGGCCAATCCTCTGACCACCCTTCCCCAGCTGCTACTTAGAAGGGGACAACCCCATGAGCCCCATCACAGCTATTCAGGAGTGATTTAAATACACACTAAGAGCAGAGTCTTCAGTTCATTACCTGAAGACCAGGTGGAACCACAAAGTCACTCCTTTATCTTCTCAGAGCCACTACCATTTCACACCACCCTTGCTCACTGAACCCAGGAACTGGTGCTTGGCTGAAGCCCATCTTATAGAAGGGCATCTTATCTTGATTAGTAAACACTACCATATGGCAAGCCTTTCCCTTTCTCCAGGCATTTGTTCCAGCAGCTAATCAACTGCATTCTGATAAAATTAACGCCTATTTTCTCATTTCAATTGGTCTGGCTTCAGCCTGCAGCTGTGGGTTTGAGCCACATCTCTTCTCTCTGGCTTAAACAGCTCTTGGGTACCTGCGTTTTCTCTTTGTGGGGCTATTTATGCATCTCTGTAAACAACTACAGTCGCTTAAGGTCCAGTCTTAGGCATCAGTTTGGGGATTTTTCCATTATAGAATCACAGAATGGTTTGGGTTAGAAAGGACCTTAAGATCATCCAGTTCCAATCCCCTGCCATGGGCAGGGACACCTCACACTAGACCATGTCACCCAAGGCTCTGTCCAAC
>JANHGB010041539.1:0-16189 GCA_026283785.1 Coracopsis vasa
GGCTGCACCGTCAGCCTCACTGGCCGCTACCGAAGCGAGGTCTCGGAGCTTGCTTCGCCTGAGGACCATGACTGCCGGGGGGAGCTTCTGCAGCTCCCGGGAACCCACGGGGGAAGGTTTTGCGTGGATGTGCATCCCTGCCGGCATCCTCGCGCCGCGGAACACTTTGGAAGCTCCGCGCTGGTGCTTGACTCTCTGCGGTTTATTATAGAAACCACGTGAAAAGGCTCTTCTGGGTTTTTTTCCTCCTCTTTTCTTTTGGCGTGGCTGGGAAATGGCGATAATCCTGGGAGCCCTTTTCACCTTCCCCAGCCGCACGGGAGAGAAGGAACGTTGTAGTCAGGGTGCCACAGCTGGTAGCGGTGGAGAGCCGGGTCCCTGCAGCGGGGAGGGTTGTTTGAATGACCCTGGCTGAAAAGCGTGTGCTGTGGAAGGAGGTTTGCATCCCCTCGAAAATTTCTCAGTGTGCCTGGGTAAAATGCAGACAATTGGAAGAGAAGTAGATTTCCCTCACTTTCCCGGAGGGAAGCTGGGCTTTCTCTCTGTCCTCTAAGTAGCAAATGAAAGATCAGAGTGAGTGGTAACCAAACTGCCTGCAAAAAGGCCTCTTTCTTTAATAAATGCTAAAATGAGTAATTCTCCAAGGGACTTAGTTTTTTTTTTTCTTTCTTTCTTTTTTTCTTTTTTTTTGAGTGATGTACAGCTTTATTTGATGTTCTTCAATATTTTTTGTATGCAACTCAACTTGCCTTTGTCATGAACTGGAGCCAGATTGTGGTTGTTTAGTATCTCATCTGCAGGGATAACAGAAACTTCACGTTTCTTCAAAAGCACATTCCTCCTTTAGCCCTGAAGCTTGCAGGAAATACAAGCAATGAGAGGTGATAAGCAGGCATGTGTTAATACTGTCTCATTAGGTAGGCCTGGTGGAAGTTCTCTCTTTAATACAGAGCTAGCAATAAGGTACAGATGCATGATCCTTTTCCTAAAGCAATAACACTAGAAACTAGGTTGATCTTCTCAGTTACTAATTCATGTTAATCCCATTGTGCCACAGATTCCCTTTTTTGGGGGTAGATAAATCTAGGTTTTTAAAAAATGTACCCTGATAGGTAATGTAGGAAAGAGTTTGATGTAGTATTTTTCATGTTTGTAAACCAAATGTTGTTTGAAGATTGACAATGCTGCTGCAGCTTCAGTTTAAAAAACAGTTTTTAGACCATTTCCACCGCATGGTTTAGTAACAAAAACTCTACGTGGCTTGTCAGCTATTCCACTTGCCCATATGTTTTTCCACTCCCTAAGCAGAGTGATTATCTCAAAGATGCTACTGAAGAGAGTCTCTTGCAATAAAAAGAGCTATTGTTTCTTGTCTGTGCCTCTTGATGAGTTGGTGCAGTGCTAAATACAATGAGCTTTAAATCTATCTGCTTAAAAAAAAAGATGATGTAAAGAGGAAATGTACATGGGAGAGATGTAGTGAGTATGCCAGAGTGTTCAAATAACTGTGACATAGAACTTTTGCTTCTCTTCATATTGGTAGGAGGTTATGAAATTGAAGCTCAGGTAGGTGGCTCTACATTGTCGGGTGATTAACAGAAACAATCTCCTGCTCTTTGCTATGGTCCTGCTGTCTCTGTGCAAGAGCACTGTAAAAGCTCCAAGTTTCAGTTTCTGCTGGAAGCTGCCTGTGAATGTGAGTCTGTTTTATCTGGGAAGGAGGTATAGAGCTTCAGAAAAATCCCACGTGCGGACTTCACAGTAATATGGCTTTCCATAAAAGCCTAATATTAAGTGGGATCTAATGTATTATGAATATATTATTATTTCAGAGTGACATTAGTTGCCATTCCCGCTTCCTCTTCTGCCACATTCTGGTTGCCAAACAATTTTGGTTTTCCTCAGTTTTGAAGAATAAATTTCAATTTGTCTGTGTTAAAAATCTAGATGAGAAAGTGCAAACTTTCACATTACTGCTTTGTGTAATATGATGGCATTTGTAGTACCGCACAGGGGTTTGAATAGCCAGGTTTTTGCTAGGCAGAGAAAGCATTTGATGGTCTTGTCAAATGTTTTTGACATGTTTTTCACCTCCTATAAACTTGCTGGACACCTATTGTTGAAGTAGATTATTGCCCCCAAGTAATTAACTTGATCAAAACATAGTTTTCAAATCTCAGAAGTGCCATTCCCCATTTGCCTTCTGTACTGGGATCAAAGACAACTTCACTAAGTAACTTGGTGAGGTCAGTGAAAATGTCTGAAGGTAATTTGGGTTCAGCTGAGTGCCAGGAACTCCTCCATCTCCACTGCTTTTTCCTTCTCCTCTGCATCCAGAAACCTCGTGTAAAGATCTGACCCATGTAAACTCTTGCTTATGCAAGAACTCAGACTGTCCTGGTGCTTGAGTACCCTTACATGAGAGTTTTGTCTTTGAATATGGATTTGCAGAATCGGTTTTCAAAAATAGATACCTCTGTAAATAGTCACAGATTGCTGCCTTTGAGGCCTGTTTTGCCTTACTGCAGCTGTGGGAGTAACAAAATGAGCAGGATTAAGCCTTTGGCTCCAGTGTGAGTCTGTGTTAAAAGTGTGCTCACAGCCTTGACTCTGCATATGCAGCTTCTATGAGTAATCGTGGCATGATGTGTGCACCGAGTCCCACTGCCAGTGGAGCAGCGACTGTTTGTGCAAGAGCTGCGGTGGTTTTCAGATGGAAGGGCAGATCCTGGAAAGCCTGAAGATACAACTGAGGTTATCAAAAGAGCTCTTGCTCCAAATTCTTTCCTTAGTTGAGCATATCTTCCTTTAAAGTCCTCAAATTCTGGGCATTTGGAGATGAGCACAGCTTACCAGCAAGCTATTTCTATTAGCATCCTTCAAATTTCAGGTCACTAGTGGCTGAGGATGGTCAAACTCTCTGCTCTCCTCTCTGACAAAGCTGAATAATGGTCTGTCAGTCAGATGGTAAACTGCTGGATCTTGAACTACAAAGTGGTTGGAATAGCAATGAGATCATCATTAGAGTCACTAATGGCTAACATGTCTAATTTACCTATGGTATAATGGCTTGTCATCCTGTGAGGTGGTTAATGTTATTGCACCCTAATTGTTTTACAGATTGCTTTTTTTTTGTTTGTTTTTAAGGGTGTAAAGCTGCTTAAATTATTTAGGCAAAAATGTTGTTGTTGTTTGTTGTTAGTGAAGTAGTAGGGCAGACCTGGATCTTTTGATCTGCCTTAAAAGCTCCACACAACCACAAATCCCAACTGCTGTACATTTATCTGACACTTCTGATTCATTTGCTGCCCCCGGTGGACCCCCTTTAGGGAGTGAGTATGCTTGTGTGGGGCAGTGGGCTTTTGACTGTCAGAACTCCCACTGAAAGGGTTTGATGGTAATTAGTGACTTGGATTAGAGGTTCTCCAGGAATAGATGGGACAATCTTGTCAGCAAGGCAGCAGAAAGGCTACCTTTGAAATTCAGATTGTGTTCGTGCTTCTGCTGCAGTGTTTTTGTGTGATGCTGAAAGGTCACCCAGGGCTTCTTCTGGGGGTGGCTTGATTGAGCTGATGGCAGGTGTCTCCTGTGAACATACTGTTTGCGACCTGCCTCCAGTCCGGAGCATCTGCTACAACTTAGCTCTGCTTCCCATCTGCTGTCCCCTCTGTCCCTACTGTCAAACCAGCCACACTTATCTTGGCAGGTGGCTTCTCCACTGCTTCTTTGTCAGGTTTGGTCTCTTGTCCATTTTCCAGGGACAGAGAGGAGAAGCTACTTGTCTGAAATCGCTCAACAGGGTCAGTGGCTCAACTGGACAGAATATCTAGACGTGCTGGACTGTTGTGCTTGCAGTGTGGATGTAGACACACTGCATGAAGCCTCTTCTACTGCCAGCTTTTATGTGCCTTGCAAGAATAAGGCTCTGTCATTGCTACGTGCCATGCTGGAGGTGGTCTTCCTACTGTAACTGTCTCTGCCAGCCGCTCTCTGCCAGCTGTTAATGTCTGTAGCTAGAGTGCAATCACAACAGGCACCGAAGAACACCCCCTTGTGCAAATAATTCTTCTTTCTACATTGTATTAACAAGAACTAGAATTCCAAGTCACTTCCCTGTCTGGTTAACACAAATGCTCTTGCCAAGTCAGCAAGACTTTCTTTAGTTCAAATGGCTTTTTTTCTCCTTCTCTTTTGATGTGAGCATTGCAAATTAGAATCCTTACTGCAGTATTTCAAGGCAAATCTGAGATGAGACTTCATATTGCTTAGGTTGGCCAGATGAGAGTTTTGCACTGCTTGGACAACTTTATCAGATACTCAATTATCCCTGCTTCTTTCCCTGAGACATGTGAAGTACGAAGGATTAGAGCTGGGAGATGCTATATTAGATTAGTTCTACCTCTGTGGCCCATGAAGCCCTAACCTGAAACCATTGGATATGCTCAAATGTTGTTCACTGGCAGTGGCCAAATCCAGCTCATTTCTCTCCTGAGTAGGTGTCACTACTGCCTGGCTGAGTGTTTAACTTGGTTGTTAATGTTTTGAATGAATTTTTTTTGGTTGATTTTGCTGCATTAGGGACAACTCAGTATTTGTAATTTGTAGTTCCTTGGTATCTCCAGTTGAGATGGGAAGTTGTTTTGGTGAAGAGGTACATTTTGAAGAGCAGGTTAAAGGTGAAAGGAAAGAAATGTTCTTATTCCATTTTATCATTTGCAGGCTCTGATGAAGAAAGCGAGCTGTAGAGAGATCTGGCTCCATATCTTCAAGGTCTTTCGATGTCTTTGGATACCTAAATTACATGAGAACAATAAGAATTAGTTATATGAGTTAGCTCTTGACATCTTTGCAGATGAGGGCTATGGTGACAAGATAGGAATTGACTTACTTAAATTCTGGAGATCCAGCTCATGATACCCTCCTTCATTGTCCCTAAGTAGTGTTTTCTTACAGACTTTGGTTCCGCCTTCACAAAACAGACCGTTGAGATCCCTGTTTCTAGTATCTGCTCTTGCAAAGTTGTGGATTGCTGCTTTACTTTGAATGTGCAAAATCTCCAGTGCTGCAGCATTTATGGGAGGGTGGAGCTAACTCCCCGAGGCTCTTTTCCTGTTAGCTGGGAGCATCCGAAGGCCCAGGGCCAGGCAGTGGGGAACAGGAGGAACAGAAACTTTACTGGAATTTAGGTTACCCGACTAGGGCCCCTAAAGTCTGGTATGTACATACAGAGACACCACTGGATGTATGTATTTTCACATCTGTGCTTTCCCTTTTTCTGCCTTATAGTGGGTGGAATGGGCCCTGAATCATACATACAATATAGTAATCGGTGATTTATTCCTCTACTTGCAATTTTCATCTTCAGAGCAGCCAAGAGTATTGCTCCAATTTGATGTGTGTTCAATGACATATATAAAAAGACCTATTTTTGAGCCTAGTTCCTACTAAATGCATGGAAAATGAATTGTCTTCCCCCCCCTCAGAATTTATCCTCCCACAGTGAGGTTGAACGTCACCGAACTGAGGAGGGTGTTTGGACTGCAGTCTTCTGTTGTTCCAGTTTTCTAAGCACCAAAAAATACTTAATTTTTAATGTTTGTATATAAAGCTTTTTCTGCATGTATTTTCCAAAATACAAGAAAAGTGCTCCTAATGTTAAATCATTTTAACATAGCTGCATGCATGTAAATTCCTACTGAAGCACATTAATCCGTATTACGAAGTATTTGCAAGCCTCAGTGGAGGTTCAGGTTTTGGCATGTCATGATTTTCACATATACAAGACCAGAGATAATTCTTCTCTCAGGTCTTGGAATCTAAACTGATAGATAAAGAGAGGGTGGGGTGGCACATGGCACTGATAAGTCCCTTAACCCTAACAAAGTCTTTATCAAGTAATTATTACAGAAGCTCTGACCTTCATGAAGAATCTGAGCTTGTTGCCTTGACCTTAGTGGTATCTGAAATTTTTAAAAGGGTGAATTACACTGTGGAGAACAACATCCTGTCTTTAACCAGGATTCTGGAGGTCATTTTCCCACTGCTATGTTCAGGAACAAGGTGAAGGGTGTGAAATTAGATTGTTATAAAACATTTTATGGCCAGCAGAGTGGTGGTGATTGTTGTATTAAATAAACAATAAACAATTTTGACTTCTCTTATTCCATCTGCCTGGAAAAGGCCCTCCTGAATGTCTTGGCTTAGAGATTATCTTTTCAAGTGGAGTTGTAGCTACACTGAGGCTTTCAAAGCTGCTGGGAACAGCTGAATAGAAATGGTTGACATTTTTGTCTTCCATGTTTGCTGTGAGCATCATCTCATTTCCTGAACAACCATTTCATTTATCGCTCTCTCTTTTTCTTCCCCCCTCCGCCTCTTTTTCAGTCAATTCCCATTCTCAAGCTGCTTGGTGTCCTCCTCAGCTTTCAGGAGAGCCCCAGACGCTTTGAACGGCGCCTTTTCTAATTATCCAGCCAGCATTCACAGCAGTGATGTAAAGAACTTGTGTGAAATTATTTACTCCTTTATCTCCCTCCCCTACTGAGATGCCAGTCACCTACTTCAGAGCCCTGCAGCTCCCACTGATGCTCAGGGCATCTGTCGTTTTCCATCCTTGAGATGCCAATTGTTGGCTATCAGGCTTTCCAGGTAAACCGTGAACTTTACCTTAATGTAGTAGCAAGATGAAGTCTCTACTTATCAGGTTGCCTCTGCTCTGAGGATGCACAGCCAGCTTTAATTTAAAAGCTGCTATGTAGCTTGCCAATATTTTAGGGAGTGCTAGGAAAACAGTTCAGCTATTTTGCTTGCTTTCTTGTGGGAAAAACTTGCTCTGCCTATTTCTGGAATGCCTGAAGTGACCATTGATGTAATAGAGGAGCAAAGGCTTTGTATTTCCTGTCAATGATGAAAGTCAAATAAACAAAATATATATATTGAAATTTTTTCCCAGTTAAAAGGTTTTAATGTTTTTCTGTGCGCCCTGTCTTGGCCAAATGTCAACTCTGGTAATTTTGTTTCGCCTGCCTTAGTGCTTTGAGATTCCGTCGTGTACAGTGTTCTACCTGTGCTGTTGGTCCTGTGGTGCGCTATGTCCCAGTGCAGGGCGATGAAGTATCTGCTGCTATAGGGGATGCTCAAAAGTACCACAAGAGTTGAGAGAACCAGGCTAAAAAGCACTCATATAGGCAATGAGGACGTGATGCTGAATCCAAGGTTCGTTGATGCCTGCCTCTCACAGTAAAAGTTGGTAAGACTTAGCCTGAATGGAAAATGGGATGAAGACTTTCTAGTTAGTTAGCAATGTTTGAATCTTTTGACTGTTAGGGGAGACTTGATTCTCATTCCCTAAGTACTTTTATACAGCTAAGGAAAAAGACTTGTAAAGGAAGTTAGGGAAATAGTGTCTCCATGACCTAGTTATCTCTTGTAAATGAACTTTGGGTCTTGGTCACCATTGAAATCACTGTGGAATTCTGTGAATATTTACCAGTCTGTACATTAATTATCACTGATGTGGTGCCTTAAGCTTGCAGAGAGCTATTTTGTGCTCTGAAGGATTTTCAGTCCATGAATGTGTGTAGTGAATTTATCCCAGCTATGCAGATTAGGAATTTTGATTAATGGAGTGGGTTTTCCCTCTGTTACTACAATTTTTAATGTGAAGAAAGTGGGCTGTTTGCTAGCAACAAGCTGCCTGAATGTTCTCTGGAAGAATGATCCAAATACTTGTGCTGGGTACTGCTCCTTCTTGCTACTGGTGCCTGGAGGTACCAACTTTCTGCTTGTAAAGTGCTTAATGCTTTTGTGTAGTTTCTTGTCTTCTTTCTGTGGCTTCCTCTGAAGCACTAATCTGTTTAAAAGAGAATAGAATATCTCTTTATTCCATATGTAGTATTCATCTGAGAAATGAACCCCTGTTCCTGGATGGTAACTTACAGTTTTGTTTTCCCTGATAAGTTGCAATGTTAGCAACTCTGACATTCTGGTCTTTTTCCTAAACATTGATAAACTTTTAATTATCAATGGGTAAATATTTTCATGACATTTTGTGCTCTTACATTTGTCACAGATCCTCCCCAGTATTTAAATGATGGTATATTACCATTTGTAACAGGTTGTATGCTGTCTGGCTCAGTATTTAAAAGCATGCATGTGGAATCAGGCATGTGCCTTTGTAGGGAAAAACACACACAAGGATTAACCAGAACCAAAGAATGAATCTTCAGCTACTGATGAAATTCACGTTTTCTACTTTTGATCATACTTTTTATTCCTCAAGCTAAGTGACTTTTTGCTATACCCATTGTCCTTTTCCTTTATCTGCTCTTCTTTGTTCCTTAAGTCCCATCTGGGGAGTAAGAAAACATCCATCATAGAGCTTGTGTACTGTTTGCTGCCGTAGCCTGGCTCAGCTGCCTAGTACATGCATTTTCCTATCCCCTCCAGATCAGTCTAGAGTGTTCAATCTCTGTCACCTTTCACCTGCAAAGTAATGCTGCTGGTCAGCAGTGCATGCTTCAGCTTCATGCCATCACATTACATTCACTGGTGGCCTCCAAGCAGCAGTGTTCCCTAATGCCTCATATGATCCCTTACATGGTGTTGTGCTTTGGCCCTACAGAATTGCCCTGTGCCTGAGACCCATTCGCCCCACAGCACAGGGATCTTTTGGTCCCATACACAGTGGCCCGATGGCAGCACTTCCACGTAATTCTCAGGTGCTCCTCCTGTAGTCATGGGAGTCAGAGGGTGAAATGGTATTTGGTGAGTAGCAACTCAAGGCACAGTGAGAGCTGCTTGTGTGGAATGGGAGGAAATTAAGAGCTGAAGAAAAGCAAAGAAGAGAAAGGCGGTATCAGGTTAGTTGGGGAGACGAGCATAAGTATTTGTTATTCTTTCTCCTTGAAGCATCTTTTCAGCTGGTCTTTGTGTTCTCTTATGGTGAACCTGGCTCGTGGGAGTCATCGACTTAGTGTGTTCAGTCTCCAGGTCATGGGAAGGCTTGGTGGGAGCAAAAAAGCTGGGAGCCCCAGGAAATCTGGGAGCTGCAAAATCTGTGTGCTCTATTACAAGATTGTTGAGTGAGTGCTTCATTAGACATCCCTAGGTACTTGGAAGTGTAACGTTTAGGCTGTAATCTTTAGATTGCTTGTTTATGGATGATTTACTGCCATCCACTCAGGCAACATGAGGTTCTTATTTTTCCGAGTGAGGTTCAGACTCTTTGCAGTCTCCTGCATTGTGCCATTTGTAGTTAATGACACTGTAAAAAGCATGAGAATAAAGCCATATAGGGTATGGCCATAATATGGGACAAAAAGGAGATACAGTATTCATGAGGCAATAGCAGGCGAGTGCTGTTGGGTCAGATGAGAATGGGAATGAGGGGGGAAGTCTCTTACTACAGCTTGCTTAAAGATCGATTGTAACCATGCACGCACAAACATGTGCAGGGCTCCTTGCCTCTCCTGGGCTCCCTCTGATTGCTGCTCTAGGGGACACATAATAACAGAGCAACTTGTACAATTGCTAACCATGAAGACGTGCAAACAGGGAGCAGACACCAAGGGTTGTGAAGTGGGGAAAGTGTTGGCTTGTTTCTTCCCGTCTTTTAAGCACATGAATGGGTAAGAGCAGAGCTGTGAGATCAGTGAGGTGGTGCAGTTCTGAAGCGCAGAGGATGCTTCTGTGTTACATTAAGTAGGATTCTTTGCAATGAATGCTACTGTCTGGCATGGGTTTAGATTTTCCAATTATTTTTTTTCCCAAATGATTTTTGCACATGGAAAGTCTGGGTTAGTATGTGTATGTGTGTTTGATGGGTCTGATGAGGACAGCTGTTTCTGGAGTATGAGAGTGAACTATCAAGACTGGAGTTCATACCAGTGCTTGAATAAGCCAGTATAGGCAAATTTATAACTAGAGAGCTTGCATCAGTGGAAAACTGTATGTTTCAGTGTGATCCAGATGCGTCTGCAGAGCAGCAGGATTTCCAAAAGAGTCAGAACAAAGAAGGTTTTGAAAGGGAAGTGAACAAGTAGGGAGAGTCTTCCACTGAACTCAGTTGCGTCTTAGGCAGGAAAAAGAGGGGTAAAAATGCCTTTCTAGCAAGGAGGGGGAAAATAAACAACACAGAGGGATCTGTGAAGTGCACAGGAATATTCTGGGCCATGCCAGAGCAGTTGATTGCAGCCCAGGTTGAGTGAAAAATACCTTTGAAAGAAATATGTACCTTAGTTATGTGGAGTTTAAAATTTATCGCTGTGAGGGGCTTAATTCAAGAGTTGCGAAGGGCCAGGCTCTGGAGATGTGAGACTCAGCAGTGCAGGGCATACCCATCAGTGAAATTTCACCTGGGTTGGTGATGGTTACTCCTCTTCTAGCGCAAAGCAGGAACAGATGCTGAGCTCTGTATACTTGTGGTTAGGGGCATTTAAAATGACTTGGGGAATGCTATGAAGTCTGCTATTGCCCACCCTTCTCGTAGTTGTGCCAGCTCCTGCAATCACGTGAACGTGTGATAGTTTTAATTTAATGGAATAAAAGTGAAGAAGGTGTTTTCTAGTCCTCATAGCTAAAGTGAAGAGCTTGAAAACATGAATGGCTGCTTGTGCTCCAAAAGGCAAATGAAAATCCACTGTGGGTTGTTGTTTTTCAGATGCCTAATTTTTGTGCCTTAATCATAATTTTGGGGGCCTGACTCATGATTTTTAAATGCTAGGGATTGCTATAGTGAGAATTGCATATCAGCCTATAATTAGATGCTTTTATTTTTTTTAACTGAGGAAACTGCAACAGTGAAGGGAATAGGAGAAACAAAACCAATCTGGGCATTCCTTTATAGGTCATAGCATTAATTGAACATTTTGTCTTGGCTCCCAGTAAGCATCTAGCACAAACACACTTGCTGAGCCTTATGGACAACTGCTGAACGTCTCCAGGGTTTAGTATGCCCAGTTGGACAAAGCATTAAAAATGCACATGAGATATTTATTCTTTTTGTCCCACTCCAGTCATTGCATTTTAATGTTTAAGCATATCCAGAAGGGAACAGCAGAGTGTGGAACTTGAGCTAGCTGCTCCAAAAATGGTAACAACAACAAAAAAGTAAAGCTATCATTAGAGAAATCATGTGTTTTGATAGTTCTGTTTAGACAACAGAACAAGTGAAAACACTTATCTTGTGTAGTTCAGTAAATGCTAATGGGGCCAGCATGTGATAACATGTTTATTTTTGCCTTGGGTCTTCGATGAGTGAACATACTGTTTTTTCTCATTTTGTTTTAAAAAAGCCTGGTTTGTGCTTCACTTGTCAAACAGGCCATTGCTAGTGACGGTCTTGTACTAAGAGGGTTGAGATTGTTGTTCTTCCCCACGTAATCTGTGGGAAAATATATCTGTTGGCCTGCGTGGCTATTCTGTCAGTTGGTTGTGTAAGTTTAGTGCAAATTCTGTCTCTGTAGAACAGCAGATCTGCATCATGGAGAAAAGCAAAGTTAACCTCTGTTGGCATGGGGGCAATGAGCTGGTGGGTGTGGGTGAGCCCAGCAGGGTATGGGCTCTTTTCTCTGTAGGATCACCAGGAACATGTGTGTAGTGTGCTTTCACTTGAAATGATGGGTAAGCCTAAGTGAGTATGGGCTTGCTCAGGACTGTAGAGCTTAATAAGTTATTTCCCAGATTTGACTTACTCGTTTGGTTTCAGGTGGTCTGTTGTGTGGCTGTGCAGTCTGTCTTGTGAGACTCTTGCTTCAGACTCTTGCTCCTTTCCATTTAAAGAGTGATAACTTATTTTGCCTTAGAGAAATTAAGAAGAAATCCTAAAAGTCCTGAGAAGCAAATCATTTCCACTCCTCAAATACCCCCAATCTATAGGTAATTCTTAAACAGTTTGGTAACTGCTAAAACCAGATTAGCTTTCAACATGTTTAATGAATAAATAGCTAGGCTTTGTAATTTCATTAACAGCTTTTTGGCTCTAAAGTAAATAAGTTTAATGTATCGAGAGGGAAAATCTCCCAAAATACACTGGCTCTGGACTAGGCATTGACCACATAGATGTAATTTAAAAGTATTTTTAAACTAACTTTCTGGCAATACTCCTATCTTCAGATGCATATGCAAAGGACTGAGTAGGTTGAAAGATTTATTTAATGAATTTTTACTTTAATTCTCATACTTAGCAGATTTCTTGCCTTAATTGCTTCAAGTGCTTTTGCTTGCTGTCTTTAGCACCATCTTTTAAGTGTTGATACTGTAAAAGACCATGAGACTTAAGAAAGTTGATTCACAATTAAAAGTACTTTGAGTACTCTGGGCTCATCATTCCCCCGTGAGGAAGCTGGTACACTCTCAAATCACTGCTAACTAACACTTCCTTGTTTGTTTATCAAAGTTATTGAGTGTCTTGATAGCAGACCTGCACTGGTCCACTCATCCATTTACTTTAAACTGAAGCAGTTCATGAAGACTCAAAGTTACTGTCTACAGACAGCATTGCTGTAATGTCCTCTCTGCTTACCAGATCCTCTTCTGAACACTGGTATCCATTGCTGTTTTAGTAGCTCTTTGCTGGAGGTATCCCTTTCTGTCCTATGCCATAGTATCTGGACCCTCCCAGTATTGGTAAGGTAAATAAATGTTACAAGTGTGCTGGCGGGGAACTACCTTTTAGGGTTTCTTACTTCCTTTTCCTCGTCATGTTCTCGCAGTTGTGGATGCCCCATCCCTGGAAGAGTTCAAGGTCATGGTGGATGGGGCTTTGAGCAACCTGGTCTAGTGGAAGATGTCCCTGCCCATGGCAGAGGTGGAACCAGATGATCTTTAAGATCCTTTCCAACCCAAACCATCCTCTGACTCTATGCTCCCTCTCTGCATAGAGGCCAGGTGGTGACTGTGAATGTTGTCGTGTGAGAGCTTACCAGGTGACATTGCAGGCACGCCAGCCCAAGAATAACTTGTGTCCTGGTGTTTCTGAAGCGGATTACATTAATGCTTTGGATCAACTCCAGAATTACCTCAGTTATCACCAGCATCTCTTCCCACTTTAAAGAGTAGGCTGTTCTATAAATAGAAGTGTTAGTTAGGCTTCATTTTGTCCCAGTTCCCTCAACTCCTTTTGTCCCCTCTGAGATGTCCATGGAGCGAGAGGCAGTGGGTGCGGACGGAGCAGCCTGCTGTGCTCAGGCAGGGTGCACAGCTCTGCTGGCATGGTGCTCCTAAGTTTGTGTCTCCCTTCTACCCAAGTTTTCACAAAACTTGTAGGATCTTTATTAGACTTGGTACTTTCCCTCTTCAAATGTTGCTGACGTTAACCAGCAAATTCAGAAGTCTGTGAGGTGGACAGGGTAGGTATGTCAGCCAGAGCCCTCACTTAATCTTTGTATTTAAAATACATCCTTGCATCCCAGGTGCCCTCAGACTTGCTTGCTGGCTGCCACAGCTCTGCTTCTCTGTCTTTCTCAGCCCCTGCTCGGTGGGAAACAACCTCCTCTTTGCGGCTAAGGGCAGGCAGCCAGACCTCTGTCCTCCTCCTAGCAGGCATCGCCTGCTGGGAGCCCAGCTCAGACCAAACCATGTAAACCACAGCGAGCTGTCAAAGTGGGGGCACACAAATTCACTTATTCTCAAGGGCAAGAGTGTGCTCTTTCCTGGCTGTTGCAAACTGTGTACAATGTTCCTTCTCCCCTCCCCGTGCCAGTCTAGGCCTGGTTGCTGGCTGTTAGGGGCCAGACATCTTCCTCAAGTATTCTTATTCTTACTTAAAAACAGAGTTTTGTATTGGGAAATGCATCAGAACCCTCTTGTCAGATGAGAGGAAGGGATTGTGGAGAGAGGTACTCCAGAAGGAGAGAAAATATATGTGCTTGGAGGGTAGGGTGGAAGGCGGATGATGGTAAGGTGATGAGATGGAGTGGTCTTGGGAGAGTGGAAGGCAGATGTAAGATTGGTAGGGTTTTAACACAGTAGAGGTAAGTAGTTTGTAATAGCAGGGGCACTGAAGAAGAAACATTGAAGGCAGAGAATAAAGTAAAGAAACATTTATGTGAAGAAGTATAGCAGAGGAAGACTGTAGGAAATTTGAGAACAAATATATGGCAATCAGAAGGGCAACCAGTTAAGAATGAAACATTCGGTGAAGTGGACAATTTAAGAACAGTTCGGCTAGGCAAGATAACCTCAAGAGGTCACAATTAATTAAAACAGCATGGGTTAAATTATAATCTCAGTTAAGAAGATCAAGTATCAGATGGAAGCAGATCACTTGACTAAATTGGGGTCCAGTTTCAATGGCCTATGTGAGGTATAAGAGGCTGTGAAAGTGTAATAGGAGAGGGCATTTTCATGCCACAAGAGAGGAGGAATAGGAATCATTTTGTTCTAGAGAGAACTGTTAAAGTGGTGAGATTTTGAAGTAGAGTGATGAAATATGTGGAGTACAGCCTACTCACTGCAGCTATCTCTGGTACCTGTCCTACTTAAGAGCTGTGGTAGGGAAAATGTCCATATGGTTAGCAATAAGACAGGAAAACAACATTTGTTGCTCTGTTTTTTTCATTCTGTCATTGCATGTTGCCAACTAGACAATCCACAGACTTGGCATCTAGTGAACTTTGCTTGCTGAGGTTTAGACTGTCCTCTGGGACATAAGCAACTCATGCTTAGGGAGGATGAATTGCAATGGGCAATTCTTTGATTTCTCATATCTAAACTTGGGTTTGGTTATTATGGTTTTGGGGTGAGACTTTAAAACAAAGGCTCTCTTTGTTCTGTCTGGATGCCACTTGTAGCATTTCTGCTGAGATGGCCTCTCACTTGCTGTACTAGTAGGGTTGTACACATGGTTGGCATTAAATTGATGCATAGAGAATGTACATTTAGAAACAGAGACTCAAAGCTGCACTGGGCTGAGGATATTCAGTTACTCTAGAATTCCTTGGCCACCCGCGCTTGGCTAGTTTTGGTTCCAAACTGTGGAACAGCTCTGGGAAGGTGAGGGATTTGTGCGGGCTGCCATGGAGCTTTTACACCTCTAATTGTCAAATGCCAGCACCTTCTCTAAACTGATCTCACTGGGGAAGAGGCAGAATGGAAAGCGGTTGAAATTCTGTGTCTCAGGTGTTCTCTTGCTCTGATTTTCATCTCCTAGCTTCTGCCCCAAATATACTTGCTTTCCAGTGGCTGTGAAAATACACCCTTTTGGGATCTGCAGGGCAGATTTGTGAGAAGTATGCTGCATAAATCAATTGATAATGGACTTTTATTGCAGTGCATAAGAACACAGAAATGTCTTTAGCAGGACAGATTACTAGATGATGTCTGTTCAGTTTCCTATCTCTGTCAAGGGCTGTTACAACCCAGACTGGCTAACTCAGGGGATTGTAGTGGTTTTGTGATTCCCTTGAGCTAAAATGAAGTGCAACGATACTAAACAAATCGATTAAATGTTTTAAATTTATAGTAGACACAACCTGATCTTGGGAAATGTAATGGTAGGCAGCCTGGGTTCTATTGAGATGTTTATAAGAGAGAGAGTGCACGAGAGCGCTACGGTGATGGGCACATACATTGCTTCTTGGAGTTGTGCCTTTTATAGTCTAGTCCCCATCTCCCCACCATGCCAGTTGTGCCCCTTGAGAACTGATTTAATAATTCATCGTCTTCTGTGCAGCTGCTATTGTGGGGGTGGTCTCAAAGGGTGTTTTGGATGATTGTGAGCCCCTTCCTCAAATAAACTCTGTATGACCTCTGGTGTTATGTATGTGGTACATTGCCATGGTAGGCCTATTGGTACACGGAACATGCCCTCTGTGTCCAGCCTTAACCTTCTTTGTGGTTTATGGTTGCTATGCAGACCTCCAACTCGTTTTGCTACAGTGTTTGAGATATCAACATACATTAATTCTTTCAGTCTTTCACAAGGGCTGGCACCAAACGTTGCAATGTCATGCAATAGATAGGGATATGTAGTATACTCTCCCAAATAAATCAATAGCTCACATTCTTAGACTTACAAGGCCTACCCTTTATTAACTTTGGACAGAGCCTCGGGTGATATGATTTAGTGTGAGTGTGAGTGTCCCTGTCCATGGCAGGGGGGTTGGAACTAAATGAGCTTAAGGTCCTTTCCAACACTAACTATTCTATGATCCTATGATTCATAAGCATAGGATTGTGAGTTGTCTTT
>JANHGB010041539.1:18625-45706 GCA_026283785.1 Coracopsis vasa
TAACGCTAATGAATCCTGTAACTGGGTTTTTGGGACTAAAGAAGTTTAAGAAGGGTGGAAAGCTTTAAACTAGTGGAGCAGAAGCAGGAGCGAAAGTAAAACCCCAGGCTTGAATTCTGACATGAACTTTTCCTGTAGCTGTAGGGAGGCTGTTTTGCAGCATTGGAATCCTAGGGTTTCCCAAAAACGCCCTCTCAGTATGCATGCATGTGCAGAGGAGGTGTGAATGCAGAGCTGGGGGCAGGTCCAGCAGATGGCACAGGCAGGAGAGGTAGATGGGAAATAAACATCTTGGCAAAGTTAAGTAGGAGTCATAGCATGTGGCAATCTGCACTTTTATGTTTGACAGGCTTTTAGGAATTCTTCTCTTGCATTTAGTGTTAACCTATTAAAGGCCACCAGATTAGATACAGGGGTGAAGTTGGATACATTACTTTCTTTGCCAGGACTTCACACCTATAAGAGCTTAGTACATAAATCATGTTTATCCCCAAGGAAGCTGTTTAATTGCTCTGGGTAATGGGGTTTGTGCATTCCTGACTTATTCCCAGCAGGACAGAGTATAGCGCAGGAAACTAGTTAGATTAGGATCGACTCAGACATGGCTTCTGTTTCCTCCTCACTTCTCTTTTACTGCCAAGCAACTGTGCAGTTTCTACTTCTGCTGCTGCTTCTATGCCTTTTTAGGCAACCTTCCCACCCCTAGGTCCTCCAGATCAAATCCAAACCACTAGACATTGTGGTTTGTTGTGAAACTTTTGCATTAGTGGTGAGTGCTGCCAAATATCAGTTGTTTAATGGTAATGGCAAAATAGCATGCAATGAGTTGGAAGCTGGAGTTGTAAATATGTGATGACCTTGATGGTTGAAGCAGTTTGGATTATTGGAGTGTTTCAGAGCCCTGACAAGACAGAGCGATGTGCCTGTGAAATTCTGGGAACCTTTGAAATGTGAGTTTTGGAAACTGTGCTTTCAGTGCCATGTGAATATTTGTCCTGAAAGGCCAGCTTTATGTTCCCTGATTATACTCGCAAATTCTTTCTAGCTGATTGGTGGAAGTGTTGAGGGGAATCCTGTCAGCATCTCCTGCGGTCTGGAATAGCTCAGATGCTAAGCCTCTCAATGTTCTTTGAAAGCAGAATTTGACTAATAGAAAGGCAGAGTACATACTTAGAGGAAACACTTAAAGTGCTTAGATTCTGACTACTTGTTTGACCCATGAAATTCCAGATGTTTTATACATCCTGGAATCAAAGTGTATAGTTGTGGTGGTGAACAGTGAATTGGTGCTGTGACTATAGCCAAAGGGACTTGGCTCAGGTTAGGTTGCCAGTAAAAGAGAGGCATGACTCAGAAATAAGATGGTGTGGGTAGAAAGTGAGAAAATGTCTGTTGGACTCTTCCACATCTCCTGTTAGTAGCTAGGTTACTTTGCAGTGAGGATTGGTTACAGTGGAGGTCTGAGCACATTTTAAGTAATTGCAAGAGTTGTTTTACATAGCTGTCAGTATGTTGGCTGCACACTTGAGAGCAAAGGGCAAAAGTCTACTTCTGCGTCATCATTTTGTCCTTTCTAATGAGGTGCTAGAGGGAGTAAGGTATATGGCAGTTTTTGTTGCTGAGGTAAGTTTAGAAAGAAAAATAAAACCCATCACTTTCCTGTAAATGTGTTCCTATTGTCTAGGCCAGGAGGTAAGCACAGATTTTAATGATGTAGAGTCACCTGTGGATGTAGCAGGTTGAGGTTCATCACACTTACTTTAACTATCTAAAAGTTAAATCTCTCTGTTAGTACTACTACTGCAGTTTCCTCCTGCTATAAGTAATGAACAGGCAGAGGTACTTGTAGATACTGACAGCTCTCTTCTGCCTCAGGTACGTGTATTAGGGTAGGGTAAGTGTCCCTCTGTTGACTGGGAAGTCTAGATGAACAGCATGAAATAGATGCCTGACTGTGGTACTGGGCTTTGGGGATATGAGTGTCTTAGGAAGAGCATTGAGACTTGAAGCACTCTTACATGAGTGCAACATGAGACTTCAACCACTAAGAGCTCCTGCATTGTGCATCAATTATTACAACACATAGCTGTCACTCAGCCACTGATAATGGAAGTAGGAGAGCTGCAAGAAGAAATCCTGTGGTCCAGCAACTTAGCATTTGCGTCTGCTTTTGCTTAATCATACGAGTTCTGCAGCGTACCCAAATGATTATCGATAAGCTTGATTTTTTTTTTTTTTATTTTTTTTTTTATTTTAAAGTTTTTTGCTGGGCCTACAGGAGAGAAAGCTGTGAAGACAGAGAAGATACATTGCCTCTTGTTTCTGGGACAGGTATTTGGAGATGAGTGGTGAAAGCATCTCAGCTGACCTTCCCTGTAAGAACAGACTCATTTCAACTCAGAGCTGATGAGATCCTTTCTGATTTCAGGAAGTCTAGCAATAGCCAGAACTCAAATATGATGGAGTTAGAGATGAGTGCAAGAGGATTGCCATTTAACTTTTTTCTATGGCTTCACCAGAGGAAGAGAATCTTAAAAAGACTTGGAATTGGAGCTTCTAATGAAAAGATGTTCCCAATTGGATGTGCCTTTCCTTTATTTTGTTCCACTTACTGCATATTGCAAAGTATTTTCAACAGTGAAACTGACTTTCTAGCACCTAGTACTCAGCAAGTTTTAAAATTTGTTAGCAAAACTGCTTTGGAAATGAAACTTATAACCGTAAACAGCAGAAATGCAAGTTCAAGGTATATTATAATCTGTGACAGTTTTACTATTCATTTTCATCTGTTAGAACCCATCTGCCAACACACCGAAGGATCCCTGAACTCAGTTCAGAAATATCTCTGGATACGTGATCAACTGATCATCAGCTGTTTTCAAAAGTGGAGCTGATGGTTGCAGCAACTCTGGCTGATGGTGAAGTCTGGTCTCAGTGCTTGACAGTTCACTGAGTCATGGCTTTCATCTAAAATTGGACTACTACAGCTTAACTGGTGTATAATTCTGGGTATACACGGGCAACAAAGAACATAGTTCTGTTAATGTCCTCCTCAAGAAAGCTGAAGCAAGGCATTATTTGGCATTTATTGGATTCCCTCCACAGGCAGTAGAAAATGTGATATATATGACTGGAATCTTAGTAAGCCACTCGTTTTATGAAATTTGCCTTTCTGGCTAATTTCATCTCAATTAGACAGAATAATAGAAGTCTTAAAGGTAGTCAATTCTTACAGGTTTCATGAAAAACAGTGGCTAGATAGAAGAGAGAGATCAAAACTGAGGTTTCCGATTTTGTTTGGCCTCCTGTTTGGCCAGTTGGCTTGTCCTGCAGGCAGGGCATCAGGTGAATGCTTCAGGCAAAACTCACTCTGTCTCCTAAACAACTGATAGCTTTGAGATGTGGAATACAGGTTCTGAAAAGTGAGAGGAATAAGTTTCTCTTCAAAACAGGGCTTCCTTCAGTTGTAGATCTATTCATATGTCTTTGATGGATGAAAGCTTCCCCCAAAATGTGCAGCTTCGTATGCCTTTGGAAATATACAGCTCTTTCATGCCTTTTAGTGTGATTTTTTTACATATTGTCTTGTCTCTGTCACATGTATAGGCAATGGCTGCCTGGTTACCACAGCTTTTACATCTGAAATCTCTCAGACTCATGAGTGGAAGATTATTCCCCTCCTTTTCATTTCTGTGTTCTCAGATTTTAGGCATTTCAGGATGTTTAAGTCTGTGTTATGAAGGAATTTTTTATTATTATTATTATTATTACTATTACTACTACTACTACTTGTGGCAGTTCACCTTCTATGGAGGGCATGACTTTAACTGATCAAAGTAGTAAAGGGCTCCCTATGGACTTTCTTGGATTGGAGCATGGGGGCACTTTTGTGAGGAGCATTATATTATACTTACAGGGCTTTTTACTAGGTTGCAGCAGCAGGTGGGGAAATCACTGTAGTGACTGCTTGGATCTAGGTGGCATGTATCATCACTGTAGATATTATAAGCTCAAATGTAAGATTAGAGCTGCTTGATTTATTTTTAGTGAATCTTCTCCTGGAAGAATACAGCCAGCCTGTGCCCCTGTGAAGCCGAGTATTTCTTTGTAGCGGTGCAAAGCAAGCAGCAATTTTGCTGAAAGGAACGAAGGAAGTGGTGAGATCAACTTGTTTCTCCCCCCCCTAGCAGCACTGTCATGTACTGTAACTTTCTCTCTCGGTTGATGGTTCTGCTGTTTTGCAAGACAGTGCTTCACTAATTTCACCTCATCTCTGTGAAAGCTGCTCTCCTCCTGCCGGGTTTATAAGATTGAAAAACCAGAAGAATAGCACATGAAGCAATTAATCTGTTCCCACTGCCCCGCTTCCCTTTGCCTCTGAGTTCTCTCTGACAGAACTACCAGTTCATGCAGTTGTGCCATCTCATCTTTCTGACAGCCGGCTCTGGGGGCTGTACGAACAGAGCTGGAAGATCATCAGGTGAGGCTGCTGGCAAATAACATCCTTCTGTGAGATGCTGTAGATAGGCAGAAAGCCTACAGTCCCTCCATCGCAGCAAATGTTAACTGTAGAAGCCTTGGTAGGCTTTCTAGGTTGGGTTTCATGGATTTGAATTAAACTACCAATCTAAATGATTCCATCTAAGATAGCTTGTCTTTTTATGGTCATTGGAGAGAAAATAGGCGTCTGTTGAGTTTGAGCTGAATCACACCCTCAAGCGCTCTCTGCTACAAAACAGCCTCAGGGTGACCTGGATGGAAGTGTTTACATTTCAGATAGTGTAAATGAAGTGAGGTGTACTGTGTGTCTTCCCTCAGATGGGCCCTCAAACACAGTTGTATTTAGGGGCTGGTGGTGGTGACATTAGCAAAGCAAAGGAGCAGTCTGGTGCAGTGCCAGTGAATTCCAGCATCATGTGAGGTCATTTCTCTTGAGCGGCTGGCTGCTGCCCGAAAGACATCAGCTCATGCTCAAATACGTCGCTTCTCAAGGGAATGTTGCTGTTCATTGCAGTTCCTAGGTGAGATGACAAGTCACTGCTACCATCTCTCCTGGATGTGGTAAGGGTTTCATTCGGAACGATACAGACAACTCGGAGGCATCCTGCATTCCAGGATATTTTACTGCATGAGTAATAAAGCAGTGCTACAGTGCTGGTTTTGCTATTGCAAGTCACAACTTGTGGTGGTTTTGGTTTCCTTATATATAGCTCTTTATACATCTGGTATGAGAGTCTTAGGAAAACGTCATCTGACTGAACACTAGAATTCATACTCTATTTCATACATTATAATTCATACATTATAATTTGTGTTTCAAAGCTTATAAGAAGGTTTTGTGCATAGCAGTTTGAAGCAGTTTGTATAAACGAAAATGTATTTGCTTTGAAAAGAGGCTAACAATATGTCTTCCAGTAGCTTTCCAGGTCAAATCTGCTCAGTTTGTAAGTAGAAGAATTGGCAGGAGGACAGGTAAACTTAAGGCTTGTCAGATGTTCAGGTGCTATTCACTGAGAAATGCCCTGTATTTTAATAGTTCATAAACATTGTTGAATAGGAAAGATACTCCCTTTCAAATTTGGCCTCATCAATGCTCCTGCAATCTAAATGTTGCACAGTTTAGTGCTCCTTTGCACTTAAAATATTAACAAAGGTATCACATCAATAAATTGATGTGATGCTATTAAAAGAATCCATGTCTGTTTACAGTGGTATAAAAGTATATTTATTAATTTTCTTAAAATACAGTTTTGTTCAGGGGGTGATGTATAATCAACTGAAGTAACTGTGTATCTTTATCAAGCTATCTGAAATTTGAGTTTAGATTCAAAGAAGAGTCTAGTAGAGATTCAATAATCTGAAATAATCTGAAGATTCAGAGGTTGATCTGAGCCACAGTTCAATTTCGAGAGAACAGAATTTAGGCAGGTTTGGGGAATTACAAAGTGTGCCATTTGATAACATTGCTACTGCTGTCTTCTGAAAATGATAAAAGATTTAAGATCCTTGAAATTTTAAGCACTATGTCAATGTTTGTTTGGAAGGAGGTTAGAGGAAAAAAAATGCAAACATTTTCCAAAGAGCTGGACAAAATCAGTCACAAGTTAGGATGTTACGCTGCAGTAACAGCCATTACAGCTGTAAGGGCTGACAGCTCAGATTTTGCCTACTGCAAGGCAGCAGGGTTTATTTGTACTGAGCCAGCATAGCAAGGATAGGGTTGCCTAATACACAGGAGAAAAAAAGCCAGTTTTATATTTCTTTTGCAGTCTGGAAAACAGAACTGCTAACTATACCGCATGGGTAGCACCAGATTTTTTGTCAGTGATTTTAAAATAAATTGTGAAAACCCAAAGATACAGTGTTCTCCAGTTAAGTAAAATACTTCATTTCCCTTTTGGGCACTTCAAAAAGACCTGGAAGAAGGTTTTAAAGAAAAGATATCGATGATGCAGAAAAGATGAGAGTGCTTGATTTCAGAATTTCCACCACAAACTATTTGGCAATTTATAACAAATCATCCAGCAGTTTACAGTTAAAATTTCTTACTTCAAAAAGTCACATACAGCAATACTGCTAAGCCAAGGAAGGTGGTTTTCATGAATTGCCATTACTCTGAGAAGTATCTATGGTCTCTGCAATCTGTTTCTGTTCATGGATGTTGCAGCACCAGGCAGTTCAGTACATGATTTGCTTCTGCCTATGACCTTTTATTGTCCTGATATCTTTCCTCTTTTGAGGAAGATAGGGTAAATATCACATGATCCTTGTAAAGTCCAGACATCAGGAATTGCTACAGGAGGCATTGAAATATGCTGAAAGTTTAATAAACAGAAACAGCAACATAATTAATGTAAGGGGAAAAACTGTCATGACTTTGGTCTTCATAAAATCTTATCATCTTGCAGAAAGGTCAACTGGGAAATAGATCAGATTATTTCTCTGTCCTGCTCTGCAGTGTCCACTCTTTTTCATGTTTCTTTTTCGTTGTATTTAGACCTATTCTTCAGCTTAGCTAACTGGGGTCTTTTAGAAATGAACTTGAGCAGAGCAATGTCTTCATTTTGATGTTGGTTTTGGCAAAGGTCTTAATTTTAGATAGAGCTTAAACTAGTATGGATTTCCTCAAAAAACCAAATTGATATGCTTTTGTGAATATCAAGAATGTTTGCATTGGCTTTCTCTTATTCTTTTGGTAGTTGGCCATGATGTTCTTAGGAGGGCAATTTTAAGATCATATTCCTGAATAGTTGTGCTGAGGGTAGTTTTAAATTTCATCTGAGGTGGGGTGGAGTTTGTTATGGAGAAGAGTGGTGCCAAAAGACTAGACAAGGCTGAAGCCAGTTTTGGTTTTGATGCGAAGAAGAAAGAGCACATGGCTCTGTGTTCTGTGATTTGCAGCTCATTTAGTGTGTCCCTTGGCATCTGGTGGTAGCAGAAAGGTGCCAGCCTCTTCATCTCCCTTGTAAATTCATAGTGGTTACTTGTGTTCTACCCACAGCTTTGGTACAGGGGAAGTTAGGTGTATGAAGTAAGAGTTTGATGTGTGTGCTATCTACCCTGATTGATAAGAGAACATTACATTCCACTGTGTTTCCTTATACTTGCTGTCTTCTGCCCTGCCTAAGGCACAGGCAAGCATGCCTTGAACCTCTGGAATAGTAAGGTACTTAAACACCATGAAAATGTAAAAGCCTTCAACTTCTTTAGGCTAACGCCCAATTGCAAGTATTATATTGAGCTGTTTAGGAAAGAGGAATTCAATGTGTGTGACCAAACCCAACTAATGATGTTTTCATAGAATATTGAGAGCCCAAATGCCAATTGTAGCTTCAAGCTCATACAACCACACTGATTGCAATTGAATCAGTGATTTTACTGTTATTGAGTGGCTTCTATAGAGCTGTAAAATTCTCAGGTTGTCAGCTTGGAGAAAAAAATGGCCACAAGCATAACCATTATGTGGCTGTATGAGAGGATCCTTTTATAGCTGTCACTGTTGGAGATGGGTTATGGGGCTAAATATGTTTTCTGTTCTTGGATGGTGATGTTCATCAGATGGAGGAGTTCAGGATGTGTGCAGGTGTGAACCTACTCAGATTAATTCTTGATCCTCTGCATTTCTTTTAATCAGTGATCTGCAAGACAACATTAAAATATTGCTGATTAATTTTTCAGATGAGAAAAGGAGCAGGACAGCAACCGATCCAGGCGACAGGCCCAGGAGATAGAGCAGCCTGGGTTTCCTGCTAAGCTTCCCATTTTTCAATAGACCCATTTAGCAAACCAGTGTGCAGGTTGCAGTTACAGATGGATGACTCCTTCTTGGGAATTATTGGCAGTGAAAGAGTGCTTAATAGTTAATCAATTAAATGTGCTTTGACCTTGGACTTGGGACATATGAATAATAACAGAGAGGTCATTTTGTCCCTGAGAAGTTTATTAATTTAAGATTAAGGATAAGTAGTTTGGGATTTTTGTGCAAGCTCTTTCACTGACTTTAAGTATGAATTTAGGTTTAGGCTTTGCAAGGAGGTCTGGCTTTCTCTCTGTTTTCAGATGGAGAAGGGTGCATCTGTATCACCCTCTTGGTCAGAAGTGGTCTTCTGAGGCAAATCTCCTAATTATCCCTAGTTGCTGCACTTCAGTAATGCACTCTGTGTGCTACAGCAACTCACAGGCTTTTTGTGAAATCAGACCAGAGTCAGTCAGCAGTAAATCCCATGAAAATGAGGTAATATGGATCTAGGATCCTTGGCACCAACTATTTCGCTCTGCTTCTTTCAGTGTGCAATGTCTGCTGGGATAACCTCAGTGATGTGTGCCAGGGGGGATATGGCTAGCGTCTCAAAACTGCTGCCCAGCTCCTGTCTTGTGCAGAGGTTGCTGCTTCAGTTGATATGCAGAGCCGCTTCAGTGCTGGTGCTGCCTTGTAGTTAACGACCTGCTTGGTGCCCAGTTCCTGCTGAAATCTTAGAGATCTGAAGTGGGATTCTCGAAGTAACTTTACTCCTGGTTCTCTTACAAGTAGCGATTTACCCTTTAAGTGCTCTCAGATCTGAGAGCCCCTAGTGTGTTCTCAATACCGATATTCAAGTTAACTCCTCTCATATGCAGGTCTCTGCTGAGTTTGAGGTAACTTTGAGTCAAAGCTATATTGTTTGTGTCCTTGAGTGAGGGAATGCTTGTAGTGAATTGGAACCTTTTGCTAAAAGCTGTTACAGTTTTGCAAATTCTACCATAACATTTCAGCTTTATATTTTACTCAAGCTTGGCAAAATCAGTTCAGACTCCCCGATCCTACAAAGTATCCTGCTTTAGGTTTGCCTTTGAATCCGTTCTGCTGTTCAATGCACGTTTTCCTATGGAGCTTTTCCCACTTTGTGATGTTGGGATTTGGGTCAGAAAGAGAGACTGAATAATGTGAGACTTTTAATAATTTTTCTTTTCTGACAGAAAGCACAGGGGAGTGCACAATATTTTTGTGCCAATACATACAGATACATACTTCAACTAGTGACCTGCCTATCTATGGACCTTCCAGGAAGCACCTACTGCTTTTCATAACAAGTTTATTGATGAACGGGAGCCAGAAGAATGCATTTTTAGAGAAGGGAAAGAGTAGGTATATATATCTAGTCTAATTGTACAGAGACCTGCTCCTTAACTCATTAGTTTATGCTGGCTAAGGAAGATTCATTAATTTAAGCCATTCCCTAAATGCTTTTCCACTGAGTTATGTGTTATTTTTGTGCTTCTTGGTCAGACCAGACTTCCAGAGAAGGTATGAGTTGCAGGATTTCACTTGGAAACTTTAGTTTTGTTATACAGTTGTATAACAAACAACTATATGAAGAATTGAGGCTCCAGCTGATCTTGGATTACCTTATGCTGTCTTGAAAACGTTGATGTGGGGCTAGAAAGAAAAGGAGGAGAAAGATAGACAAAAATTTTTTTTCACTTGACAGAGTTGAAATAATTTTCCGAAGGCTGTGAACTGGAGCTTGTGGACAGCCAGAAAAACCTCCGCTCTCAAATCTTTTATTTAGAACAGTATTCCATGCCTGTCTTAAGCTGCTTTGCAAAGGTTATTTGGTGAGAGATTTCAAATTTCCTCTAGTTTAATTTTCACAGTTCTGTGATGAAGGCTTTATTTGGGCATCAGCAGGAGGATGATGTGAAGCCTTTCTGTGGGAGATATAGGTAGACCCATTGGTGTTTCTAGGAATGGAAATTGCTGCTCTGGGTAACATACTTTTATGCTCAGAGGGAGGCAAACCAGCTCTGCAACAGGCAGTATAAGGGAAAAAGAGTTCCAGAATCACAGAACCATCAAAATGGGAAGGGCCCTTGAAAGATTAGGTGGTCCAACCTTCCGTGGGAAATGGAGCCTAGATAAGCCTTGTCCAATTGCATCTCAAAAACCTCCAGTGATGGGGACTCCACCACATCCCTGGGGAACTTGTTCCAGGGAATGATTGTTCTCACTATAATTTCTTTTTTTTTATATCAGGATGAAACCTCTCACAGTGCAACATGTACCCATTGCCCCTTGTCTTCTCCATGTAGCTCCTTGTGAAGAGAGACCCTTCATTCTCTTTGCTGTCTGAGTAGCAGCGTGCTCTGCAGTTACGAGCCCTGAACCCCCACAACGTAAAGTCTGGATATGTGGTGGAGCATCATGCTCTGCAGTGCAGTGTGACGCGGCAGGGTCAAATGGACAAAATATGGACATTTTGAGCCATGAAGCACTCTGTCATAAGCTTCTGATATATAAAAATCTTCATAAAAATCACTTGCCTCTTAGACTGCCTGTGGGGACAGAGGGGCTCTTCAGTCTGTTACAGGATGAGAGCTTATCTCGCAGCTTTTCATGGAAGATGACTCTTGGCTTACAACACAATATGGTACCCAGTTATCTTGTGTAATTTACTTCCTTTTAACAGTTTAATCTGCCTGCATGTCATATGCAAAGGCTCCTCTCAGGTGCTTGTTTTGGGAGAGGAGTGGACCTCCTTCCCTGCATCCTGTTTCCCCACGCTTGCATCCTTGCTGTTCCTTGAGAGCCTTCCTTCATGTGAGGAAGTGTTCCAGGGGCTTACGGTATTGGTGGGGGCAGCTGCCTGAATCTGAACCATGGCAAATCACTGCCCTTTCTCAGTGAGGAAAGCTAACAAACAGCACTGACAACCCTAGTTTGTTTTTTTCCGACTTGTTTCCTCTTCTGCTAAGATTACAATCAAAACTTTAAAAAAACCCTAAAAAATGTAAGCACTTCTGTGAACGATTTCATGGGTTTAAATAAAATCTCTTTCACAGAGAACAGCTATATCGAGCATTTTAGTAGTTACTAATAACTGATGTTTTTCTGCCTTCCATTTGCAACTCTTATGCAGCCACTAGAAAAGGCATCAGTCTCTTTAGGCTTCTTGTTAAAACAAATGAAAAATATATATATTATTATACTGCAATGACATCATTCTGCAACATATATTTTACATACATCTACTATGTATAAAAACTCATGTGAGTGTCGCTTTTTCTTTAGAGAGCTACTTCCATATGGGGTTCGGAAAGATAGGATGTTCCTGCCCAGTAGATGTCTAGTGCTTTTTGTCACTCTGTATTTTAGGATGTTAGTTGCTGAGTTTGCTGTGATACAGAATTTTTGCTTCATACAGCTTTCAACAACCTTACCAGCTCTCAAATTTCTAGTTGAGCTGAGTAATAAGTATTTTGGGGAAATGAATGTGTAAGAGGATATGCCATTTCATTGAGGAAATGAGAAGTATAATATTCACTATATATATATATCTGTCACACTGGGATGACTCAAGTCGGACTTCAGTTAGAAGGCAGGCTCTAATGCTGCTGTAAATGTAGCACAAGGGTATTTAGTAACTGGAAAGAGATGCCAAATTTTTCCATGCAGAAGTTAGGTAACTGTGGGGCTTTAGGAGGCCTGCTTTTCGTGATTAAGGTTTGGTACTGAATTTTCATATAGCTCGAACTTGATTTTCGACGGAGTTCTCTGATTTCTGTATGTGTTGGAGATCACTACTTTATTTATTAGAACAGGTTGTAAAGGAGGAATTTTCCTTTGCTGAATCTTCGTTCTATTTCTATGCCACTCAAAAGTGAATGGAGGTTTAAATTTTTCACTGTCTGTTTCTAAGGTTTTCTGCAATAAAATCAGACTTTCTGGCCCTTCTGTGAGTAAAGTAGAGTCACTCATGGTGCATCTGTTGGCTGGGAAGATGCTGGGAAGATGAATGGCTTGCTTTGGAGCATCTGAGAGCATCAGGATCTCAGGTGTGATGAGTGGTCATTAGAGAAGGTGTGCCAAGGCTCTAATTAATATAGCTCTTTCTCTTTTGGTTGCCTTCACTAGGAAACTGCTGGAAGAATGCTGTGACCCTGCACAACTCTTTGCTATGACAAAGCTGAACTCCCCAATGGGAAAGAACCTCTGGTTTGATGGGGAATTTTTATATTCTGTTACTATCGACAACGCGACTTACTCTCTCTTCCCACAGGTGAGTAACCTTTTTTTCTTCTCACTTTAAGTAATAATATACTAAATAGTAACATGGTACAAGTGAGTAGGCTAAACGTTCATCACGAAATTGTATCTTCATGTCTCAATGCAAAACAGCCTCTTCTGCTTTCTTACTTCTTTGTTGTGAAAATCATAAAATGTTTGCATGCATGTTAATACTTTCCTGGCCACTTTTCAGGTGTGCAGATATACACAAGGGATGAGATTGGGCCACCCATCTTGGTGTTTAAAATGCTAAGCTGTGGCTATTTTAAGAAGGTGAATTCTACATTTCAGTCAGTGATCATGCTCCCTGGGACCATAGTCCCTCATCTAGGATTGCTTCAGATCTGTTTAGCTAAGATGTGACATTGCTTTGTGTGAAGGTGCGTGAAGTTACTTCCAAGTTAATGAAGTTTACTGATGGCGTGCAATGTGAGCTCAATATCAGAAGCCAACAACTTGACTTTGTTGATTCCTGCTGTGTTTTGAGTATTAAAATTGGTTTGTGGTTGTTCAGCAAAGGTGTTTTGGGTTAACCCTCGAAACCCCAGCAAAGGTCAGAGTTTTTGAGTGCTGGGAATTTGCAATATTGGCCTAAGCTTCTTGCATTTTTAATTAATATATGAACTGATGTTAAAAAATTATTTTATTATATTCAGTTTTGCTTGTGGAAGGGGAGATATTTTATGTGGCTACACATTTATACAAAGACAAACATCTGAACGTATCAATTTATGTGTTATTCTAACTTATCAAATTAAAAGCATAGGTATTTATTAAGCCTTCCAGTCAGTGTTGAGTCATTCACACTGGACTTTTCTCATTTGTTGTTGTTTCAGATAAACATGTAGCAGAGTTCTTACTTGTTAAACTCATCCTGCAAATAAAACATCAAAAAGGTAATTAAAAAAGAGGCCAGCAGAGTAATGACTTCAAATGTTTGTTTTAGTGGAGATAGAATGAGAGGAAAATACAGAATGGGGAAGAGGACATGGGAGCAACCGCTTTCTATGTTAGAATGTCATCTGGAAGAGGGGTTTTAGAGCTGTGTCTTGTTTAGGCTGCCAGCCTGCTGTCTTGTCACTTGGCTGTGCCTGTTGCAATGAACTGGTTAATGGACCTCTACCTCCCTCAAGCTGCTCCCCAGCTGCTGTGTCCCTGCAAGCTCAGCAAACAAGTAGATGCTGAAATGTGCATGGCGAGTGTTTTTTTCCCTGCTGTACAGCTGGAAGCGGGCTGCCCGGCTGGAGTGAATTTCAGTCCCTGCCTTTGAGACTGGTAGAAAGTTTATGGTGTGTCACAGAGAGGCAGCTGTAAATGCTTTTCATGATGATTAGTAGGATTTGTTGATACAATATTGCACTGTTTATTGGAGAAAACTGAAATCTTCGGCAGAGCTGTGAACTTTGTACTAAACAAAGATATTGGCAGTGACTGCTCAAAATGTATACATCCTTTCCAGCGTTTCAGAAAAGCCCCATGTGGGCTGGCACAGTGAGGTCACTATTTTGTGTTGGATTTGGGATTTCAGGTTTGGCTTTATTTGCCACATTGGTGTCCTACTTCCTCTCATGGGGAAGAGCAAAGTACTGGATGGGCTTCTTCAGAAACGTTAGGGAGGAATCATGTTCTTTGGAACTCCAGTGGTTCCCAGGCTCCCAAGCCCTACCGTCAAAATTTATTGGTTGATTGGATTGAGAGTGAGGATTTGGGAAGCCCTGGGAAGGCAAACTGCTGAGAGACAACATGAGCTAAGGATTTGGGACTTCAGTGTCCCTTAGGCTTGCCAAGCAGGCTGCAAAGAGGATGGGTAGGTGCAGTTGTAGGGGTGGTGGTGGAAAAGGTGAATTTTCATAATGTTCCAAGCTTAGAACAATGCTAGAAAGCTGCTCTAGGACTGGTGCCAGAAACACTATTCCTTTAATGAATTGACAGGCAGTTAATTTCTGACAGATGTTATTTGCTACTATTCCCTCTTTTCTTGCAAGTACCACTGCCCCTAACTTGATGTGTTATTCCTATGTATTTTGCCCAGGGGAATTTTGTAGACCTTTCTCAGATTAAACCCTTCTAGGCTTAAAACCTCAGGAAGATTTATTTGCAGTAAATTCTTAAATGAAGTATTTTTCTACCTCTCTCTTTGTTTCAAGAAAAATACCTAAATTTTTCAGTCTCCTGCTTTGAAGAATGGTGTCTATTAGCTTGCTAGCAACCGGAAAGTGATTTTTGTGAAGATGAATATTCCTCTCAAAAGTATCCAGAAGCTTAAAACCACTCATAAAATATGGGTAATACCCTGAAATGCTCAGGGGAAGTAACAGGAATGTAAAGGGCTGCAGCTATGTTGACATAATCGAGAAAATATTTCCTCCGGAATAAATAAAAAAGGCTCCATCCACATCAATCTGCTGGACTTAAACCATTTTGTGCTTGCAGAAGATTTCTCAGTCCTGAGCCATTTAGTAACTTATAGGATAAAGTAACTGAACTAAATAGCAAACTTGTTATATTTTATGGCAGAGAATAAGCTGGCTATGCATGAAGAGAGACTTATACAGAAGTTATCTAAGTATGCCAGAAATTAATATGTAAAATATCACTTATTTTTGAATCTGAACAGTGCAAAATAGAATATTTTTTCTTCTCAGTAATCTGTAGATAAAGCTCTTGCAGCTGGTTCAACATTTTCTGATGGAGTGCTTTTTCTATAAAAATGCTATTTCATCAAAATATAAATTTAGTATCAGCTCATTGTTTTTTCAGTTTTTCTTCGAAGTGAAAAGGTTAAAAAGTTTTGGTAGTGTTATGGCATTTAATTTTACCATTTTTTGAATGTAATATTTCAACCATGTGGGTGGGTTTTTTATCAGCTCCATTGCTACCTTTTTTTTTTTTCCCTCAGACTTTGCTTGATTATATTCCTCCTCCTTTTATTTTTGTTTAAGTTTTTGGTTGGCCAAGGGATAAATTTGCAGAAGAAAAGAGCTTTGTTATGGAAATAGTAATCCAGTGTTTCCTTTCAGTTTATGGGAACAAAATTTGAAGTTGCAGAGTTTTTTATGAAACAACAATTCCAGCTACTGGAATCACAGCATGATTGGAAAGGACCTTAGATCTCCTCTAGTTCCAGCCCCTCTGCCATGGCCAGGGACATCTTCCACTAGACCAGGTTGCGCAAAGCTCCAAGTGGGTCCTCTTGCTCTCTCCCTCTCTGTGTCATTTCCTCCCTGATTTCTAGAATGTATTTTTTTTTTGAGACAGAAATGAAATATTACACAGACTGCACCATCTTTCCCATCCTGGAAAGAAACTGCTAATGGCTCAGTGCCAATACCTAATGGTCGGGAGAAGTCTGGTGCAGGACATGGGTCATCACAGAAAAATGACCTAATGTGCAGTGAGGGTGGGCATCCTGCCTACATCATCTCCCTACAGTGTCATTGCCTGGAGCTGTTGGATAATGGAATGTAATTTCAATTAAAGTCAGACATTTCTTGACAGCAGCTTTGTTTTATTACTTGAGGTGATCTACAGCATTACACTCTTAGGAGACAAAAAGTATAGAGTCTGCATGTAACTGTAGGTGTAGTTTAATACTAATAATGAGATATTATTCCTACTGTGTACCTACCACTTTTGTAAAGCATTTCATGTAGATATGAAATTTCAATACTAACCAGTAATTTTGATAGGTGTCTGAGAGCACTGACAGAGATGCAGGTGAACCTACTACAGTTGAGTTCAGCAGCATGGTTGGATAAACCTCTGAATAGCCAGGCTGCCATGTCTTAGGTTGACCACTAAAGTCCATGGGTAACTTTCAAATGTATTCCCTTTCCACTGTGGTCCAACTGTTATACAGAAAACGGATCCGTGTGTTGGTGAGTGTTCAGGAGTTCTGTCCCTGACAGGACAGAGATTTACACCCTTCTTGCTCTTCAGCTGGGAGGTTTAGCCTTGCAACTCTGGTACTGTTGCACTGTATTAAGGCACGACAGAAGGCATGATTAGCATTTTCCATCCTTTAGATGGAAAATGACTAGACCATCTTGACTAGAATGGAAGAAACCAGGCTTCCATATATTCCCTCAGTAATTTTTAGATGCTATGGGTAAGCATGATGTAACCACAGGAATAGCAGGGATGTAACTCAAGACCATGTGAGAGAAATGTGAACTCGTACTCATCAGATTTTGAGTTAGGGCAAAAAAACAAGCCCCAGTTTCAAACATTTTCCAGAATAATTTTGCACTCTTTCCTGTCTTTTTCTTCCTCAGAGTCTCAAAAGCAAGCTTCAGACTATCCTTACCATTAAAGGGAGAAAAAAAAATAGAACCACCTCACCCCAGGATTTGGCTGTTTATGCAAATAATTGATTTCTGTTGCTTGTTGGCAAAAGCTTATAGCAAGGAAGAACTGAGGTGAATTTCTGAGGCCTCCTTTCCCCTTCCCCAAAACGTTAAAGAAATAGTTAAATCAAATGGAACTTTTCACTCTGCCATGTAAGGTATTATTTTGGAGGGTAGAAGAGTGAATACATTTCAAAAGACACTTCCAGTGTTAAGCTTCAACTTTTTAATTTGACAAAATAACTAATTGAAAAAATTCTGGTTTTATTATATTTCACCAGGAGAAGTTGGACAAATTTGGTACCAGTAAATTATCTGAAATTATTAAACTTGGCTCCCCAGCTGCTCAAATCCCTTCTAATATTTCACTTGCAAAATGCTGTCAGCTAGAAGAAAGGCTACTTGCAATGAGCTTCTCCGGAGTAGTCATCTCAAGTAGTGTTTGAGAAATCCAATGGAAAATAGCTTCAAGCAACAAATAAATTTGGGAAAGCTGTCAGCCATTTATGGATACCTTGTGACCAGGAAGAAGGCAATATTTTTCAAGTTATTAATTAGAGTTTCCATTCTTGTCCTTACACGAAGGCGGGGAAAAAGTTCATCTCTCCAACTTTAAGTGTAAGATGAAGACATTCTCTGGGTACCAGGGGGAGTGTTGTATTGGGTAACAGTGAATGATTTTGTGATTTTTATTCAGGGTACCTGTTAGATTCTGGGAACTTGTTTAATTTTTCTTGGTTGCTCATAGCATTCCTCATTTGGCCAGAGATTTTATCATGTCCTCCTCTGATGCTGGTATTTGTGCTGTGTCAAAGCAAACTCCCTAGTCTTACATCTATAGCCCACAGTTAGTAGAAGAATTTGTATTATTTCAGGGAAATAATTCAGGCTTGGAAAGGGAGTTCAGTGTAGCATCTGCAGGCTTTTCCTCTTTTTGCATGACAAGGATCACAGGAAAAACATACTCTTCCTGAGGAAGATAATGACAGTTTGATTCACATAGAAATGAGGTCTAGGAGCAGCAAGTACTGGGAAGGGTTAGGTGGAAGAGTGACTGATGTAGGGTGGAATGTAAAGCTGCAGCTGTGTAAGGCATGTGAAACCCGTTAAGACAACAGTATTAACTTGCTTAGAGCAACTGCTGTGTGTTCTTGGAACAATTTTAGCCTCAGGTGATCCAAAAATTGTGTACAAAATGAGAAACCACCTGAAGAGGGTTAGGATTTGATGGACTGCAATGCTGCCAGAAGGCATGAATTACTGCCTTGGCTGTTGATTTTGGAAGTGCTCTGTTAATTTTTGCTACCAATTTAACTTACCAAAGTACTCTGTTCTCAGTAAATCTCTATAATTAATAGCTGCTTGGAGACATAGATTGAAATATTGGCTGTTATATGTGTCCTGATTTGAAATAGAGCAATATGAAATACGACCTATAGAGACCTGAAAAATTGTGCTGTTTTGAACCATGAGTCTTCCCTTCAGTCCTGGATAATCTCTAGCCATTGGCATCAGGGTCACTGAGATAAAGAATATGGCTCAATATTTAGTTAAGTTTATCCTTACCCTCACTTTGATTCCATGCTCACTAATTAAGCAAAGCTGAAATAGTGCATCACTTGTTCTATCTGGTCAGTTAAGCAAAAGCCACAGGCAGTCTGAAACTTCTCCATATAAACAAGATGAAAACATTCCTGATGGTGAAAATCAAATTTATGCTAAAAAGGCTAAGATGCCATGTGTATAGTTTGAAGTAAAGTAGAGGATGGGTAGCATGCTCTGTTTGAATTGAGTTAAAGCAGATCAAAGAGTGGCTTACTGTCCCTATTGATCATTGAACGTGTGATTTTTGTCTCTCTTGGCTTGCTAAAATGTCTGCAACCAAGCTGCTTAGCCAGGCTGTCTGTGGTGAGCCTGATTTTCTGGAGTTTGTCTGCAATAATGGACATGCCAAGTAGGCTTTATCTCAGTCAGTGCAAATACATAAATAGATGTTGACCTTTCCAAATGTAACAGAGATGAAGGGAAGGACTAGATCTGGCTGCAAAGTGTCAGTTTGGCCCTCAGGCTGAGAAGGAGGAATGGCTGCCTGAACTCAACCTTTCTATTTCAAATCTGAAGTGACTGAACACCAATCACTCTCTTCCCTAGGTAACATAAGAGCAGCTCCAAGCACACACCAGTGCCTTTGCCAGATAGACACTTATGCCCTTGGGCTTTCAAAAAACACCACAGATCAATTCCACCTTTGTTTAGGATTTTGGGGATAAGAGAGTGTGGAGCAACAAATATGGTCTAGCTCCCGTGTTGCTCTGCATACTGAACAGCACTAAAAGAAGTACAAAACCCTGTGGGATTTCAAGAGGATAATTCAGCCATGAGGCTGTTGCAACTTGGCATGGTTTTTCTGTTTGGAAAGCTCTTCAAAGAGCGTATTTATCCATTTCTGTTGGTACCCAGGATTGTATCATTACTGACTGGTAAAATGCAAGCCTGTGCATAAAGCAGCTGCTGTGGGTGAATAGGCCATAGGGCAGCTGAAATTCTTTACCTCAAATAATGTTTTTGATGGTACCTAGAAGTCTCAACTACAAATATTATGCTGTGGGATTGTAAAGTACAGAGCATAAAAGCTGAACCTGAAGAGGAAGTGGGCAGTATGGTCAAAGATGACCAGAGAGGCTGTGCTACTGCCCTGGGAATTTTATGGGCTTTTTAGTCAATGTTCATCTGCTTCACTGTGACATAAAATTGCTGCTTTAGAAGCAAGATGTGTTGTAAGCAGAATGATTAAAGGAAGTGGTCACAGATGGGAAACTACAGGAGCAGCAAACTTCTGATGGCTACAAGTAACTACAGGGCATATAAGCTGCCTGGCTGAGGGTGTAAAAATAGAAGTAAGAGTGGGTTCTATTCTGCCCAAAGGCAACGCAGTTAGGGTTTTTTTTTTGTTAGTTTTATTGTAGCTTTATATAGCTGGTAAGATGCTAAAAGGAGGTTCTTTCTCCACGCAGGGTTTTTTCTGGCAGTGATCTCGTTTATATACCAAGACTTTCACCTACAGGTGCAATGAGACCTTTGCTTCTTTGGAAGTCAGTGTCTAAATCTTGACTAAACTTTTATCGTTTACATCTTAGTTTACAACTATTAGCCTTTCTTATTATTTATTAATTTTATTATTAAAAGTAATCTTGTTCAAGTTCATTGGCCTTTTACTGTATATGTGACTATATATTCAGTGAACAGATTGCATTATACTGCTGTATTCAGTAGTTAGCTTTTTTTGTGATATACTTCTAAAGTAGGCTTAATACTGGTATTGGCTTATTTGAGGCTTAGGTTTGGTTCCATTTTACGCCTAGCACTTACCACCTGGTGGAACAATGACTAGGAACTGATGAAATACTACTTACAGTTGTTTAGTTTCTTGATATGGCTCATGTAAATTTTACTGGAGTGTAGCAGGATATCAGATTATGTTCAGAAAGTATTTCACCTGCAGCAAAGATGTAGTTCTCCCCCTTCTCCCAGGTATTGCTAAATACATGTAGAAGTGTGTCTTAGCACAGTCTGCAGCTCTGAAGAAAGTCAGGGAAGGTTATTGCTGAAGCTATTAAGAGGAGGTATTAGGGTTACAAATCTTGTAGGAGGATTAGATAGTGACTTTCAAGAGATCTTTTATGTCTTCTTGCTTAAGGGGGAGTCTAAGCCCAGCTTTACATTTAATGAGAAATCTGCTGTATTACAGTTCGGGAGTTGACTTATGTAGCCAGGCACGGTTGATTTAGAGTCCTTATAGCCTGATATGGTATGGAGAGGAAGGGCTGTGGTTCTCTTCTAGAACAACTGAATGGCTCCCATGAGGCAGCCATTGGCTTTCGAATGACGTTTTGGACATTGGGAAAATAACACAGTAGTGTGGTTTTCTTTTATCAGGATGCACCAGACAAATCCTGTGAGGCTGGATGTGTAGGTGAAGTAACATCTAACTATCTGTTCCTCAGATCAAGAATCCAGGCTGTATTTTTCCTTCTTGATCAACAAAGTCTATGCTTTTTCAAAGTCTTTGAGGACAAATTTGACAATTCTGTGCTGCAGATTTTCTGCTGGCCAGTAACTACCAATCTGAGGTGAGTGTTTTGTGTGTGGTGGCTAAAATGGTAGTATGTAGTGGCAGGCAAAAGCAAGACAAGTGAAAGCAATGGTGTCTCCAGATGAAATGAGTCGGGATATGACATGTAAGAGCCTTGTGTAATGCAACTGTGAATCCCAAATGCAGAATGGAATAGTTCTTTCTGTTGTGGTTTTGGTATCTTCTATTTTTTAAATTTACTTTTTAAAGACACTTTTAAATACTTCCATGACTGATGGGCATTTGGGGCTGGTGACAATTGGCAGTGCTAGTCTAGGTATGTTGTAGAGAAGAACAACTTACATATATGCATACCTGGCTTTGCAGGTGATTTGAAGGAGGAATATGTAAGCTCAAGACCATGGCTTAAATTCACTGGCCTTCATCCAGTCCAGGAATACCAGAAAGACTGCTGCAGACATTTGCGAGATAATTTTGTGTAGAGTACATTATTGCTAGCATGATTCTGCACAAATTCCTAGGTGAGCCCTCGATCTATAAGCTGAAAGTCAGTTATAAAATCTGTGATCAGGGTTAGTGTTTTTCTCAGCGTAAAATATAGTGGACTAATGGTCTCCAATTTAAGAAGGTTCAGATGAAAGACACTGGGTGATCATTAGATCAGGAGGAAATGACCTGAATTATATCCTAAATACTAGTTCTGTGAGACCTGAAATGTTTTCTAGGAACTCCCAAGTCATACAGATGCATTCAGTTACCTTCATTCTCTGGTGTGGGAATTGCATGATAGGTGAAGAACAAAACCCATATGTGATGGTAGGGGGTTGCTTTTCCTTTTGCCCAGAGAATATGCCTTTTTTAGGAAGGTGACAGAGAAGTTTTCTGTATGAGTAAATTATCCATCATTGTGTGAAGGGGTAATGGTTGTGATCTCAACAGCCTGATGTGAAACAGCTCTTGGAAGTCAAATATCTTAATATTAACATAGCACCTTGTCCACCTGCTGCTGCCCTACACTAGTCTTCCTAGCGTAGAGCCTATGGCTAAGTGTGAATGAATGAAGAGTGTAATCCCTCACATCCTGTGCTTGAAAAGTATGTGCTTCGGATTTTGTTTTAAGACAAGATCTAGATTTACCGAACAACTTAAGCACAGGTGTATTGCATTGAAATGTGAGTGTGTTGCTGTCTGATGCTGATGGATCTATCTAGTGAGCCATTCAGTCGGATAAGGATAAATGTACTAACTAATGACCAATTTATCATGTGTATAACATCTCCTTACTTATGGCTTTATGGGGTGTGACCAAAGTGTTTGCAACCTATTAAGTCCCATGGTAATGAGGATTTCCTGCAGTGACCAAAGGAAAGAAGTCAATGCAGTGAAGGTGATAGTGGTGATACTAACATTACTGCAATCTTTGGTGGTATGCATGGGCAGGCAGTTCCCTCAGAGATTCCCTCCTCACTTACCTTTACTATATCATCTCACTGATTTTGTTGCAACTAGTTGCAACAAAATCTGGAGGGGATATTTGGAGGCTGCTGCCCTCTTGCCTTTGCCCCATGGCAGACAGCTCTACCTGAGATGTATCCAACATATTTAATCATTTTTCACATCTTTCAGTAATAGAAGTTCTACAGCCCACTAGACAGTCTATTCTAGTACTTTGCTATCCTTATGTGTAGGATATTTCCTGATATCTAACTTAAAGTTCCCTCTTAGCTATAATTTAAGAGTTTTTTTTTCTTATCTTTTCCACATATGACTGCTATCAAGTCTCCTCACAGTCTTTTTTCTAGGCTAAACAACCACAACTCTTTTAATCAGATAATATTTCTAAACCTCTGAATGTTTTTGTTTTTCTAATAGTCTGCAAGGAAGATATATGACAATTAACCATGTGGTGCCCTCAGAAATATATCCTCAGACTTTCTCTTTGGAAATGATACAAACCATCAATGCATATCCTCTGAAAAGCAGAGCTTAGTGGCACCTTTCTGCTTGAACAACCTTGTATTTAGTGTTGTTGATTATTCCTGTAGCCAGGATCCAGTAGCAACTGGATGTCACTACTAATGAGGTAAAAGTAGTGTCCCAACATACATACTCATCTCCTTTCTCTGGTAATGAGGACTGACCAGAGACAGAGCTCAGGGATCTTCTCCTTTCTGGGGTGAGGTCTCTGTGTGGTGTAGTCTGCTTCAGCTAATTTCTCCCAACTCTCTGCCTCAGTACACTGAAAGTACTTAATGTAGCTGGAGACAAACAGAGGGACAGTTGCCAGTGCTGAGTCCCCTCTCCAGGAGTCACAGTGAAGATTGCATGGCATTACTATTGTACGTCTTTATTTCTCAGTGTATAGAGCCAAGCTGAATTAGGCCTGTCTGCAGGGCATGAAATAATACCATGCAATGCTTTCTCTGTATTGATTTTAATGAGGTTGTGAGCATGACACAAATGTAGAACAGGAATGTGTAGCATATTCTGGTTTTTAGGCTGGCTAACCTATTTGTAAGCTAATTCACTAATAGACATTCCTCCATCTGGACCATCTCCAGCCTTTTCCTCAATCTAAAACCCACTGGCTTGTCTCACTTCCCTTCTTTTGCAGCAGGGTCTGATGAATGCATAGTGTAGCTTGTTATTCAGGAGTAATACTGCAAAGGTAAGTGATGGGCATAGGCTTAATAGGAGATAGTTTAGGTGAAAGGAGACAATAAAAGCAAAGGCTACACAGACCTATTCTGTGGTCCATTATTGTGCCAGAAGAAGAAATGAGGAATCCTTGGTATGATTGCAATGCTCTTTGTAACAATTCCTTCAAGCACTTTACAGTCATTCAAATTCAGTGTTACTGTGTTACTGCACAGCTTAATCTATGCATAGAAATCTCTGGAGACAATTAAAATGAGGGTTTCTGCATGGGGAGTGTGTAGGAAAGAAATACTGCAAAACCCCTTTTTTCTATACAATAAACAGAGATACTGAACCACTATTCCTTTTGCCTCAGAGACAAAAAATTGGAAGAGACCTAGAGAACCCTTGTGATATCCTGGGCAATATATGAAAAGCCAGGAGCTCTTCTTTAGCCTAAGGTATCAAACAAGCCCTTTGAAAAGCAGGACTAGCTCATTTAAGTTCATCAGCACTGCTTTCCTGGCTCTGGTTTTGGCAGATTTTTTGCAGTTCTAGTTCACCAGTTTAGGATCCGTCCTCTAAGTGGCTCCCATGGCTGGCACACCTAATCCTAGCATGGCTGTGAGTGTGGTTGGCGCAGTGGTTGCATTTATCTTGGCAGTGACTAACAAAGCAGGGAAATGTGGGTGCTGGATTATTAAGCACCAAAAGAACTGTGGTGGGGAAATGACTAACAAGCTATGTTGCAAAATAGGTCAAGTGAAGCCTGGTTACACCAAAGCCAATAGCAATATTCCTGTTAATTTCAGCATGGCCAGGATTTAGCCAGCTGTACCCTCTTGCTGAGTACAGTTCTGCTGAGGACTTATATATTTTGTTTTGTGGCTTCTTCCTTGGTAACAGAGAAGTATTTGGTTTTTCCATTTCTCAGCCTTTATTAGACTTTGTTTTCATGTAGTGAATGGGTTATCTTCATCTAGTCTAACTGAAAGATGTACCCCTTAAGACAGACCCTGAGTGAAAGGCAAGACAAATTTTAAACAGCCACTCAGATGAGATAAAGTGTTTGTTGTCACTGCTCTTCCTTGCCCCCGTCCCAGCCAACAACATACTTTCTGTTGCTCATGCCAATGAGTAGGGAATCATCCCTAACTTGATGCTTCACTGGGTCCTTGCAAGCAGTCTATGTGTAAGTCTGTAAGAATCTTTGCATGCTTTTCTATTTCTCCTCTGAATGAGCTGATCTTACTCTAAACTGGTTACTTTTGCAGGGCAAAGGCAGGCTTTATTTGTATGCTTCTCCAAGTCTGTGTATGAGTATGATGCATGCAATGATATTCCACAATGGTCAACATCACCGTATCAAAGTGGAGTCATCCATAATTTTGTTGGCTTTATTTTTTGTTTAGTTTTTAGGTGGTACAGAGATCTTTGGCATGAGACCCAGTGAAAGAAACGAGATCACTGATGTCCTCATTTCCTGATGCAGTAGTGGGAATCTTAATTTCTGCAGCTTTTTTTGAGAGAGGATCAGGTACTATCCTCCTCAGGTACAAATTTACCACAACTTGTCATCTGGACACCTAGATAGCCCCTGTGTTTTGGGACTTTCAAATTGAATATCCGGTTACTTGAGATATGTATTTGAGAACAGACTTTTCGAGAGATGAGGAAGTTGTAGAGAAAATCTGTGTGTGATAATTAGCAATGGTGGTTTCTCTTTCTCTAGTCCCATTGGGCTCTTATAAGGCTGAATACTTTTCTGAAACCTGCTGTTGTGTGAAGCCTACAAAACAAATAAGTTTTCCAGTCAAGTTCAGAAACTTGCTTTTTGTGATTTTAAACGATCTTCTTTTATTGGAGATGAAAAATGTAGTGGCAAAGTTAGAAAGTGTTTGGTGTGGTTCTACTCCCATGTAAATTATATTCTTCCTGTTAGCTTCATTCCTAGCATTTTGATCCTGCAAAGAAGATAGCTGTAGAGCTCCTCATCCACAGTAATTAGGTATGCAAGAGATAATAACTGATTTTATTTATATATGTATATAAGCTTTCACCCCTTCTTTTAATTTTTCCAAGTACTCTGAAGTTTGATACACCAGTTACCTCCATCCAGTATTACTCTTGTTGACCATGTAAACTTAACTTTCACTCTGATTTACTTTGTAAAATGCATGTTAATAAGTACATCCCTATTGTCCTTCCTCTTTTCGGTTGCCTACTTGTGAATGCTGCTGAGTCTGTACTTTATAAAACTTTGCACTTTATTCTTTTTGCTACCTTTAGTTGAAGGTAATATTTATATAGGGTAAGGTAACCTGCAAGGCCAGCTTGACCTGGCAGGGGCCCTGAATGATGGTGTTACTGACTCAGGTTTGGTGGTTCCACTGAAGTGCTGAAGGGAGCTGGAGTGAAGGGGATTTAGTGTAATAGGCTGTCCATGAGTGTAGCTCTATCAAGTCATTTAACTCACACATATTTACAGAAATGTGAGCTTGTAAAAAATGGCACCTTTTTATTCAACAGAGCTGCCACCTTCTTTCACATATCCAAGGTTTATCTTCCTACTGTCAAAAGCAAGTTTTTATTCCTGTCATTCCTTCAGAGTGCATTCAACTACAGAAAAGCATATCAGATTATATGTTGTTGCCTTGCTCCTAACTAGCCTCGCCAGCTTAATAGGGTTTTTATCATACGTTTGTCAAGTGCTAAAGTTTTACATGACTCTGTTACCCTTGCTTCTCCATGGAGCTGACAATGTGCAAGGCAGATCAAACTCAAACCTGATTTAAGAGACCTAACAGGGTCTTGATTTCAGAAATTACATATTTTCGTAATAGGCACTTTCTGTCTGTAAAAGCAAAACTCTAGCTTGTCTTTTGAGACAGGATCTTTCCATGCCAAAGCTGAAGTTTGAGCTGGTGTCTGAGAGGGGAGAAAAAACGTAAAAACAGAGTAAATATACCTTTTGTCTGATAGATATATTTGCCTTCTCTGATATATTTACCTTATCTCTGATTTTGATAATACAAAAGTGAGGTGAACTAGTACGTGCACTATACTATAGATGTATTTGTGGCTAATCCTATTACAGGTAAGAGGGTGAGAATAAATATTTTTCAAAACTCCATTCCAGTGTACTTTTTGTGTTGTTTTTTGTCAAAGACATCTGTCGTCTACAGCGTCCCAGTGTCCTTCTATATGATACAGATGACCTTTATTGTCTTTCCTGCTTCATGGCACAAGGAAATTTACCCCAGATACAAGAAGCTGAGCCTTAGGTTTGAGCGTTCAGAGGGAGCCTAGTTCATTACTTCTTAACATCTGAGTAACTCAGCCTGTTTTTCTCCTGGGTTCCAGCCCAAGCACCCTGTACTGAGCCATTCCTGACAGCTCCCCACTCTGCCACTTCAGTTCTTTATCATGCTTTCCTCACCATGTTTTTGTGGCTCTTAGAT
>JANHGB010041539.1:45717-57046 GCA_026283785.1 Coracopsis vasa
GATATAATGAGAATCATATTTAGTGGGGTTATTCTTCAGTTTTTCTTGGTGTCTCTTTCTAGTTGGTGTTTTAATCATGGTTAGGGGGTCAAGTAACTCCTCAATTAACACTTTCTGGGCTGCTGTCATGTTGCATGGAGCTCATGGATCTTAATAATAGACTCTAGAGACAGAGAGTTGTTGCAGCGATAAAGATGAGGAGCATGAATCTCATTTTGCATCTGTTTCACAGCAGCATAACTCCTCTGGCATCTCTGCTTTATCCTGCTGTGGGGATTTGAATCCTGAATAAAGATGAGACAACCCCCTTCCATGTAAGTGCTACTCCATTAGTCCAATACTGGGGTAGTTGGCACACCTGGAGTGACATTCAAAGTGTTCTAGAAATGAATTACAGGTTTTCATTACAATTTTTCAACTGTAAAATGATTTGTTGATGAGTGGTGTCAGGTAGGAGTTGCAGTTGCTTTTCTGTTGCCTGTTTCTTTGTTGTCTGGATGTCTTTGTTTCTCCTGTAGTAATACTGTGTAATAATGTTCTCCTGTTATTCTGATAGCTTTGTTGTGGCTTTGAAGGTATAAGAACACAGATAAACCAGACTTTGTAAGGAGAAGTAATATTTTTTATCTGAAGCAACTTAAGCTTAGATCTTGTAAAGCACCTTTTCACTGCAGATTCCACAACACAGGTTTTACTGCTCTCTGTTTTATGGATGACGAAACAAGCAGTTACCTAAGGTGATGAGGTTATTAGCAGAACCTAGAGCAGAACTTCAGTTTGATGAACATATATGAATATATGATGTATATTATATGGTTGGTTTGCTATGTCCAGAGGAAAGAGTGCACAATTCTTAAAGGTTTTGAATGTTTGTATGAGGTTTTGGTACATTCTGTATTTGCCTGATCTAAGCCACTGAGCTTCCAGTCTTGTCCAGTAAAACTCAGTGGTGAAAGAGGATTAGAGAAGGTTTGTTGGCCTGAAAAGGTCTTTTTTTTTTTTTTTTCTTTCAGATTGGTGGATTTTAAGCACATATCCAGTGCTTGATGCACTAACTTCTGAAATGTAACTGGCTGGTTGCTAAATTTCATCAAGCAATGTAAAGTCAAAACAGGCAGGGCACTTACTAGTCACAGACAATATAAGCTGAAATGATGATTCTGCAGAAGGACTACACATGCAGTCACGAGTTTTGACTAGTTGGGGTTTACCTAACTTCAGCTGAGTCTTGCTTTTCTTTAATCCTCCACAATTAGAATCGTGTTGCTCATACTTACTTTCTAAATTTTCCTGCAGTGGGAAGTTCTTCTTTAAGGCATTGCACTGTTTTTCTAATGATGTTTTTGTTGCACGTCTGAACATGCAGTATCCCCTCTTGTTAGCTGTCTCCCCAACCCATTATTTAAGAGTATAGGCACCTTATTAATTCCTTTCTTTGCTTTCTCTGTTTCTATGTGATTTTTTTTTAATCATTTTAGATCACATAAAGACCCTGATTCCATTCTCAATTAACATGTTGTGATGGCGTTTGTCTGTGGCATTTTAAAGTTAATTAAGTATTATTTTAATGTGCTACAGATTTTTTTGGAAACCATATCACACTATTTTGTTAAATATCATGTTGCCAGGCCAGTTATGGCTTATTTTTTAAACTTTTAAACTTTTTAATATTAAAACTTGAATACATACAGGAAATCTAGGATGTGTCACATTCCTAATTTGACAGCAATCCAAATCAGTCACTTAACAGCCCTTTTACCTAGCTGTAAATTGAAGAAGTTTCTCTCATCTTCTGGCAAATAGGTCAACATTCCATTTACTGTTGTACTTTCAGGGAAGCGAAATACATTATAACTTGCAAAAACATGACAGGTACGTGTGTGGCTTTGATGAGTAGCCTTTCTGCCAGAATTCTTGGATGTTCTCTTTCAAAAAGCATTTTCTCTGAAATTATGCTTTCAGGGTCTTTTTCATTTCACTAACGTGCACCTAACTACCACTCACTGGCAGTGCACTCCAAATTTGTGTCAAGAGGAGTAAATTTAAACCCCATGGTTTCGTACTTTAAAAATTGTCTTCTGATTGCCATATCTTTATGTTTTGCTTTCAACAGATGTCTAGCTACTTAGTCAAGAGAGAAAAAAGCTGTCTCTGCAAAAATGATGAGCTCAGGAAAAAAGATTTCTTTACTTTGGTGGCGTGTTAAAAGCAATTTACACTGTGCATTGATATTCTTCCCACTCCTTTGGGACTTGTCAGGAATCATTTGTGACAGTTTCATTTGAATGGAGAAGACTAATTTTAATTTGAGGGAAGGAACAGAAAATAAATCAGTTACAATGGAGGCTGTATTGCAGCCTATAGGATCTCTGGAGTTTGGAATCCCCATTGCCTGTGCTTGGAGTGCCATGGAAAGGCCGCTTGCAGATCAGATCCCAAACATATGTATGATGATGATTATTATTCTATCTGACACACTTACTTAACATCTTTCCTCGGATATTTTGACACCTGCAGATGCAAAGTGCTCTGTGTCATTATCTCCAGTGCAGGAGGCTTAAAGGTAGCGGGAACCCTTATGACCGGACTCGACCTCAAGCTGTATGGTTGCATCTGGTGATTTCACAGTCATGGTGCTTCAACTGCAGCATGTTAGCGTTACAAGGCTGAAGTTACCGTGCTACAGCACAGTTACAAAGGATACAAAGGACTCCTTGTGCTGGAGCATTTATCATACTCCACTAATGCATCCAAAATATATATTATTTCCACCATCTCCAGAAGTATAAATGTGGGAATAGAACTGCCGACTTTGCCTGTCAAACTGCAATACCAAAATACATCACTATAACTTAAGATACTGATTTTCAGAACACTTGCTACCTAGGTCTACAATGCAGACAAGAGACATAAAATATATTACCCTACCAAATCATTGAAATGCATGAACAATCAAACCAAAAATTAAATACAACGCACATCCTAATTGCAATCAGAATACTGACAAATGCTAGCCATTATCCTAGATTTAAAAGTCAGTCTAGAAAATACAGATTTTTATGGAGAAAACATTTTAATTTCTATCCTCATGGCTGATTGGGCTGTTAATTGAATGATTCAGCTTTACTTTCATTTTTTAGGTTCTTTAAAGCACCGTTCTGGGTGTGCAGGCAGATATAAATTACATCAGTGTTTATAGACAATGAAAATCATGATCTCTTGGGTGTCCAATCAGCTGTGTAGGATATTACCTCATCTGCTGGGTCAACAATGAGAATTTGCACTTCTGCTATGTTTATTGCAAAATCATTGCGATATTGTTTTCATTCATTTATGGAGCTTGTTTTTTCAACTTGATTCATTGTAATTTTCCCTATTTAATACTTATTCCCAGCCATTACAGCCTGCAATTGCATTTTTGTCATTATGCTAGGTATATGGATGTGATATATATGAATATAAAATTACATCATTTGGCACTTTGGAAGTTACTGCCAATATTGTATCTACCAATGAAATCTCTGCTGAAAACTCGGTGTGTTACAGGTTAATATTTCTTCACATATACTTGTGCTTCTAGTTAGAATTACAGGATTCTTTTATCCGACTGAGGTGTGAGCTTTTGCATTAGAGGTCTGTTCTTCATACCAACCAGATATACAGGCCTCAGCTAAAACCTTTCTCTCTGTCTGCCTGCATGTGTGTCTTCATTTTGGAATGCTTTCTTGTCCATGACAGCAGAGAGAAAGGGAGAGGTGCTGCCTGAACTCTTGCATCTTTCTATGCGATGCTCTTGGAAAGAGTATCTTCTCAGCTTTTGCAGACCCAATACGGAAACTCCATGGAGCTATTCCCTAGGCCTCTCAGTGAGAAGAGTCAGAGAGGTGTTTGTGGAGAAGTTAACCGTACTGCGAGATAGTGGGTGTGACTGCATGTGACATTTGTGAGATGTGTCTGGGAGGCAAGGCTGCAGCCCTGGGTGAAATGTCATTTCATGGGGTTTTTCTGGGCATAAGAATGTGGTGGGAGTCACACTGCAGCTTCTCTCTCTTTTTAACAACTTGTGTGCTTGTCAGGCAGTGTATTAGGATAAAGAGTCCTAAAGCAGGAGAGAGTGACTAACTTGTATATTAATGGCACTGTAGTCAGGGAATATGATGCAGGGAGTGTCTCATTCATAACATCTGAAGCCTGAGAGGTCTGAGGAAGGTTCATCTCAACCCCTGGATGACCTGACAGAGTATGGCTCCTATCCTGAGGCACACGGGTTTTGTTCTGTGAGATCTCTGGGAATGCAGCAAGCTTGTATCTCTGTGTTGAGTCCCTCCATGTATCAATTCCTGCAAGTTCAATGGGGGTGTAGCATTTCTTTCATGTGGTGAATTTGGATGTCTGAATTTTAAGGAGTGGGAGAAGTGATTTAAACAAAATACTGTAGCCTGTGACCCACTGCTTTGTCAAACTCAATGTGAAAGGCTTGCCCATTTTGAATTCTGATGTAGAATCATTGCTAATTTATCTTTAGCATGGTGTTGTAAAACAACCTCCTCTTCACTTCACTGCAGTATTTGAAGTGCAGTATCTGCCAGTCAATTCTTTCTACAAGTATCCTCTTCTGGCTTAAACCTTGGTAGAATTTTTAACTGCTTAAATGGAAGCTTTGCAACTAGACTTTGTTGTGAACAAAAAATGCAGGCCACTAATTCATTAATATCCATAAACTTTTCAGCTGAATCTTGATTTAATTTGTAAAGGGCAATTGCAAATTTCACAGTCTTCCAAGATTTGAATACAAAAACTCAATGAAGCTCAGTAGTTTTGGTATTGTTTCACTTTGGAATTTAACTCTGAAATGAAACAATGTGATTTTGAAGTGAAAGAAAGGAAGATATTCTATACAGTAAGACTGATCCCTATTATCAGACTCTTCAGGCAGTTTTATGTAGTACTGTTATTCTGCTAGACATTCAAGGGGCTGAGGGAGTACCAATCTTGTGCTAGACCTTATCTTTATATCCAGGTTGCCTTTTCTGTCATCAAAACCCACTTCAGCTCAAGATAGAACATTACCTTTCCTAGATTTTTACTATACTCCCTACCAGAGGCCTCGGATTTGGTGAACTTATTATGAGCATCCACGCTATTTCTACACTAGCCTTGAACAAAGATGATGGCCTAACTGATCTTATTTCACACCAAACAAGTAGTGTAAATCCAGGGGACTAGCATAGTTTATAACAGAGGTGAAGTTTGGTGACATCAGCAGTGTTTTTTCCATGACATGGAGCAGACCCCTGCTCTTTGCCTCCTCTTTTGCTTGCTTTTAGCCTCCTGTCTTCAAAACAAGTGCAATTTGTCTTTGATAAAGCTGCTTCTCAGAAAGTACTCTTCTCAGTGTGACAGTACAAGACAGGTCAGAAATACGGCTTCCAGCTCTGGTTTATGAACTGGATTATGACGATGACACTATCCCATATGTGGTTGCAGGATGCTAGTGCCACCACGTATGCAGTATGCTGCTGTGCCCAGGTACTCTTCTGCCTTGGCTTGTTGTGTTTTGACAAATAGCTCTCTTTTTCAGGTGAGCATGCAAAGGACTCCCAGTGCAGTTAAACCAGCCATAGCTTTTGACTATGTGTCTTGGAGATGCACCAGAGAGAAAAGCTTTATTATGGGTGTTTTATGTAACTTACCTGTGTTCGTGATAGAAACAATGAAGGTGAATACCCAAACATGCCATGCCTTGCTTAAGCAACAGAGGAGCTGAGCAGAAGAGATGAGAAAATGTAAGATATGGCAATCCAAGACATAGTCGTATTTGTTCCTGGTGAAAAGGGTATGTTGAAGGGCATGAAAATGTAATTAGGAGTAGAAGAGGGGAAAAAAAGAATCTATTTAATCTACTTGTCCTCTGAATATTCTGAAGTCATTACACTCTTATTTACTGGAAAAGAAAGCACAGTATTGTTGTTAACTTGGTTGTTACAGTAGAATGGTCTAATAGTCTTTTGTTTGTGGGTATCATGAATGGCATTGTCAGGAGACCAGCACAAAAATGGAAGATTTAAGAGGTCCACTTGTGCAGAATCTTTGCTAGTGATGGTAAAAATACAGAAAGAGAAAAGAACTTAATCTGATTTTCTAATCTCGGATCATATTTTGAGAGATAATGAGAGATCATATCCCTAGGGGAAAATGCATCTCTCTTTTTTTTTTTTTTTTTTTTTTAGTGACAGTTTTCAGCTGGATACAATTGAGAAGAAATAGAATGTAAACATTCACAATGTCATTTTAAGTCTGCCCTTTTAAAGGCTATTCAGGTATGAGTGGAGAGCAACATGACTTGAATATCTCTTTAACTGACTGAGAGAGCTCTAAAAATAGAGATACTGTGAGAAGATGAAACTAGAGGACACAGTTACATGTCTGATCAAAAGCCAACCACAAGCCTGTGCTGCTGTGCCCAGGTACTCTTCTGCCTTGGCTTGTTGTGTTTTGACAAATAGCTCTCTTTTTCAGGTGAGCATGCAAAGGACTCCCAGTGCAGTTAAACCAGCCATAGCTTTTGACTATGTGTCTTGGAGATGCACCAGAGAGAAAAGCTTTATTATGGGTGTTTTATGTAACTTACCTGTGTTCGTGATAGAAACAATGAAGGTGAATACCCAAACATGCCATGCCTTGCTTAAGCAACAGAGGAGCTGAGCAGAAGAAGCCTGTGCTGTCTTTTTCCATGAGATTCCTCATGTAAATAAAAGAAGTTAAAGGAAAAGTTAGAAGATTAAGTTTGGGGAGTATCAAAATTAGACAAGTCAGTTTTCAAAGGGTGGAAGATCATGGCATGTATTCTGTGACTTCTTTGTAAAAGGAGGAAAACCAAAGGAGTGCAGTGAGTATAAGAGGCAGAGTAGGGTGGTCTTCTTAGCCAGAGAAAGAAGTCTGGGAAGAAGATGTTTATGTCTGTCATGTTTGAATGTTAGTGCTATGTGCTAGCAAGTACTGAGACTGGGGTCAGCATGAGACTAATTAATGACCTGTCATCCCAGTTGGAGACCTTCTCTATTGATAAACTCCAAGTCCTTTGTTCTTTTACCACTCTCCTCTTTCAAGTTACAAGGCCCAGATGTTTACTGTTAGGAAAATTCTCTCCCCAGCCTAGTGTTTGAAAATGGCTGAAGCAGGCCCCAAAACTAAGAGGAGGGAAAACCCTCTAGAGACCTCAAGTATCTTGCTGGTCTGTAGCTCTCAGCAGTAATCAATTGAGCACATTCTTATTATGTTAATAGCTTCCTGCAGAGTGAGTCATCTTGACATTCAATAGATTGCCCTAGATTTGCTTGTGCTTTGGGAATAGCTTTTAGCAAAAAATAAATTTAGTTTTAGTTTAATAGAAAGATGAAAAACTATTTGCTGGGTCTAACAATAACTTAAAAAAAAAAAACAAACCCAAACCAAAGCACAATATGTTGTTTTTATGGCTACTCTGATTTCCAGTGTTTTGTTCAACTGGAAGTTGCAGTTCATTAAAACTTTTAACACTGTCGTCTCCAAATTGCAACCTCGAACAGAGGACAACACATCATTTTTTTTAAACTCTTCTCTCAATGAATGTAATTATGCCCCTAAGAGTTTGGGTTTTGTGGTGTTTTTTTTTTTTTTTTTTTTTTTTTTGGTTTTTATTTTTTTTTTTTTTTTTTTTTCCCTGACAAATGGAATGGAAAGTAGAACATGAATGACATAAGCAATATGTGCCAAAAATGTGCTATCAAGAATACAGGGGCTGTATTTGCTCATGATAATCAAGATACGAAAAAAGTATTAAAAGCTGCCTCAGAGAGCTATGCAATTTGTTACTACCATGAAAACCAGAACAAAGCTAACACGCTTCCCATTATGTAGACTGGGATAATCTTGGTGAGTACTCGGACCATCCCTGCAGATTGACAGCCGCCAGCCGTGGGGTCGGGGATGCGACCGGACGGGACAGGCGTATGGGGCGGGCAGATCAACCAGGAAAACAGCGGCTGCGGCTAGGAGCTGGCCAGGGTGCTGAACCGGGATGTTTCGCTGCAGGGGCTGGTCAGCGAAACAACGCAGCAGATGGCAGTTAAAGACTTACCTGACTGATGCAGGGACACTGAAGCACGTAAGAAACACCATATATTGATCAGTTTTCAAACTGGAGTAGAAGGTTGGACTAGATTACCTGAATTATATGATACTAAAACTGAGGGAAGCACCAAGTCAGTGGAAAAAGGCATGTCTTTGTGTGAAATTAATTTTGTTCTGTATTGCCTTTCAGTAAGTTTGCAGTTGCCTCAGTGTGCTCAGTTTAACTTGACTTCTAATTTTCAGAGTCTGATGTAAAAACTACACCACTGAGACCTCAAGCTTGGGTTGGGTTTGGTCCCTGAAGACTAGCCCCTCTGTTTTGCTGTGCTCTCATCAGAGGAGCTAGCCCCAAATGGACTTCTGTGTAGGTTTGCAACAAATGACACTTTCTTTTTGCATTTTGGGAAACCTACACTCTTATATAATGAGATGACACTTTCCCCCATTTTAATCTTATATTACTAAGTGGTTTGTTATTGATACAGAAATTGTTGTTTATTCAAATCAGATTATGATAAGTTATTCAAACAAGGTCATGAATTACTCTCATGCCTCTAGGTGAAAAAAATTAAAAGAGTTTTTTTTTCATTACTGGAAAAAATAGTTTATGAAAATTTCACTCATTCTGTAATTGTAACAGCTTTTTCTCTCTGCCTCCCTGGACTTCTAAGATTCTGTTTTCATAACCTTTAGACATGACATTGCATGTCATTGCACTTTTGTCTAATTGCTTCCTTTTTTGGTAAGCATTCCTTGTTAAACAATTTGGTAGTCACTCACTATATGTAAATCCGGTTATGCTATCAACCACTTTCTTTACTTTTCAGCAAGGTCTTTTAACCTTGGCTATACATTTCTGCAGAAAGACTGGTGTAAACAGAGATGGTGCTCTAAATGAAGGCCTGTGTGCTTGTTCCATGTGCAGTCCTTAAAATTGTTTGTGTTTCCTATGTTTGTTTGCTTTTCAACTCTTATAGGTCAACTTTTTTGTTGTTGGTAGTCACATGAGCCAGCTCACATGCCATCTAGATTTGTGGATGAAGGACAGGCTAAAGATGTAAGATATAGACTGATGCAGTCTCCTGACCTGACACAGATATAATGGCTCTTTGGAGCTGGGTATATTTACTGATTCCTCAAACTGATTTTTATTTCTTAGTGTATTTTGTGTATTTGGTTTGACTGTGTGCTACGGGGAGAAAAAAGTCATTGCTCACTTCTTTGAATTCATGCTATTGTTTCAATCAATTCAGTACTGCATTTAAATGAACCCACTCACTCTATAAGATGATATTGCATGTTGGATTTTTTCAAATGTTTCTGGGCAACCCAGTATCATAAGGCTTTTTCATCCAATCACTACCGGTAAACTATTCCAAACAGCTTGAAATACCAGAACCTCTAAAATATAACCTACCTATACTTTCTTTGCTGTGGTTATCTTTGCTGTTTAACTACATTTACTTAATTGTAATAAGAGGAAACGATTTTATTTTATTTAATCAAGAAAGGTCTGTAAATAGATCCTCATCTATATTGTAAAATTTGTCTTAAAGTAGTTAGGAATTTCCTCCATATCTGTAGGCAAAGCTTTCTTAAGAGCCTCAATTTTTCTCATTAATGGAGAAGAAAAAAAAAATGTGTCTGCAAGTATTAAAGAAAGTCAGCAGTTCCTCCATGCTGCCAGAAACCAATCTCAGTGTTTAAACTCTGCTCAAACTCTAATTGCAAATTTCCCAGAAAGATCAATCCTTGCTAGTTGTCTTTGATGTCTTTTTAACTAGTGAATCTCAATAGATGCCTTTGATTCATTTGAACTATTTAGGGGTAAAGCAAAGGCAAGAATGTTTTTTGATTAGTGGAGCTTTTCCTTGTAGAAGCTCATTGTTTAATATACCAGCTAAATGGAAGTGCTTTTAAGACAGTCTGAAAAATAAAAGCCAGAGCTTTAAACTTAGCTGTCTATCACATGATAACTAGATCTCTATTTTGGTGCCTATATAAGCTGATTGATTTCCTTTACTGCAGCTCCTTATTCATATCAGTGGGATCAGAGAGCCTTCAGGAATTCAGAGAGCCATTCCATTGTTTGGGTGTTATTGTCCTTTATACAAGTAGAATTGGAAGCCCTGTATATTTTTTATGAGCTGAAACTAACCTTATTTAATACTGTGTGCTACTAATAACATTTTAGAGAACTTTGTGTTTCTATAGATGGATGAGCTTTTTAATAAATCAGCCACATATACGCAGATGGGTCTCCTGACACCTTCTTCCGAGTCCTCCTGCGTGCTGTCTTTCCTACCCCCACCCACGTTCAATGCAGGCTGTTGTTGTGTTTCGCAAGCATTTGTATTCTGCTCATGAGATTGTAGAAACATTCATCTTGCATCAGTTCTACAGGATTAGGGTTGCTCTTGAAATGCTTAGTAACTGTGCATTTCATTGTGGATTGGTACTAGCAATACCCTTGTACGTATATGAAACTGCCGTGAGAAATCCTTTGTAAAGCCTGGAAAATAAGTGAGTAGTACAGCTTACTGAACAATAGTTGGTTTTGAAAATTCCCAAGCATTCTGTTATCTTTGCTGATTGTGTTGTACCACACTCTCACTGAGAATAATTCAGCATGAGCGTACATTGTCTACTTATTACTACACGAGGTATAAGTAAGTAGGTACCCTGCCATTTTCCTTAGTCTGTTTTGGTTTGTTCCTTTCCTTCTATCCTGAAATTGGTGAGGGAGAAAATGCATCAGGTTTGGAGGACTTTGTCACTGAGCAATCATATTATTTTTTTTTCTATCTACATTTCTCTAACTGGAATATAATAGCTATTTACTGTAACAAAAACTTCTGTGTATAAAAGTTAAAATGTGCGCCTACACACAGTAACTTCCACAGCTAGGACAATGTATGCTGCAATGGAGGATATTAGTTTAAAAGTATATACTGCATTTTCCCAGGCATGCAGAATAACTCATTAAACTCTTATAAAATAGTAACTACTCTTGTTGTTTAATAGACATGCAAGACATTAAAAAAGTATTTTTTCCCCTGTCCTGGGTTCACCAGTAGCAGTCATTTTTCTCTTTCTTAGTAGCTGGTGCAGTGCTGTGGTTTTGACTTTCAGCCTGGGAGCAGCGCTGATAACACCGATGTTTTTAGTTGCTGCTCAGTAATGTTTGCTCTGACCAAGGACTTTCTGAGTCTCATGC
>JANHGB010041541.1:0-36148 GCA_026283785.1 Coracopsis vasa
GATGTGTTTTGATCAAGATCCGCCCTATGGAGTGTTTTTGTTAAATGCCGGTATGGAGGAAGCCCAGAAATTCAAGGCGAAGGTGTATTTTGGAGGAGGACAAGTCCCAGCTGGCCAAGCACAGCCCAAGGAGCAGACTGTGGTTGCGGAGGGGACAGCCACCTGATTTGTGATGGCAGCCCAGCCTCAGGGTGGTTCATGCCATGCCAGGCATTGCTTACGCATGGGAGCAGGAGAAAACACTGGGCTTCAGCCCAGGGCTCCCACCCTGCAGGGAGGTGCTCGACAGCAGACACCCCAGAGCGAGTCCCCACTGCTGCCTACGCGCTCCCTTGGCCAGGGCTTGCTGCAAGGAGTGGGCCAGAAGGCGCAAACATTTTTATTTGGTACATCCCCGTTGTCTCCTTGGGTGAGAAATGGGGGGGAGAAGAGACAGGAAAGCCAAAGGGAGGAAAGGAAAGCAAGAAGAGAAGATGAAGAGCCAACAGTGCTCACAGCCTGCTCCAAGGAGCCCCTCAGGACAGGACTGCAACAGGAAAGCTCCAAGGAGTCAGGCGATTTTAATCCAGGCACCTGCTGCCTGCTCCTCCGAGCATGGTTCTGCAGGGGAGGAGAGATGGTTGAAGTCAGATGAGGCTTTCCCTGGACTACACAGCTTAAGGTGGAGGGTTTTGTCTTTCGCTTCCCACAGCACACCTACTTGGTGTTGAAAGACACTGGCCCCAGGTTAGACCAACATCAGCCGATTCGGACTGAATGTCCCAATTCCTTTTTAGTTTTAATACATACGATGTGCTTGGCCACAGCCGGCTATCTTAATTTTAATCCCTCCCTCTCCCCCTTTCTTTTTCATTTCCTGCATATTACGCATCCTGACTTGCTTACAAGTGATTTTGATTTCTTTCCTCACCGGATGTGTTGGAAACTGAGAACAAAGCATGGCTGGAGAGCTGCAAATCATAATGATTCCCATCTGCAGACCCAAGGTGCATGGTAGATGCTTTGTTAGGTGGCACAGACACACACACCTCTTGCCCCCCAGCCTACTTACAGCATGACCTAGCCTTTCCCTTGTTATTGGTGCCGCCTCTTGATAAATGCTGTAGGAAGCAATTCCTACCACCCAATGGGTTTTGTGGTGTTGCTCTAACAGGGTGACGCAGGTGCAACAGCTTTAAAATGGCCATAAGAGTCGGTGGCCACAAAACACCATGCGCACGTGGGTACGCATGTGCATGAACAGCACCATTCCTGTCAGGGCAGGCGGGTGTGCTAGGCAAATTGTCAACAAGAAGCTGTCTTTCCTAACCCAATATGTTACCAATCAGGCAAACTGCATTAAAAACAAGGAAAAAAGAAAAAGGGCATATTTATTACTAGTCCATAAATAATTTTATGGGTGGAAAATAATAGCACTCCTAGAGAGAGCATGGAGAAACAGTAATGAAAGTCTTTAATATAAACATCCATAGAGGAAGAGAACTGACCGCAAGCTCCAATAAAACTGGAACACGCTTTAACCCCTGGTGAGAAGTGGAAAGCAAGCTTCCATCTAGGTAGGGCAGAGGGGGAGATTGCTGCTTTCTCACTAGCAAAGGAGGAAAGGAGCCGCATTTTTCATGGCCAGAGACTGAAGCCAGAAAGTAGGTTGTGAGCACACAGACAAGGAAGAAAGGGAAAAAAGAAGAACAGTTGAAGGAAGTTCTGTGGAGAGACAGAGGAGCTCAGAGGCAATAGCCATGTTTATTGGCTCAGGTTTGACAATACACCAAGTCATCTGAGCCTCTTGGGAATAGGTCATCTCTAGACATCCTCAAGCAGAGCAGGGCAAGGTGCCCCTCAAACTGCAGAGGAAGCAGCACGCCAGAGCCCAGCTTTCCAGTAACACCAGGAAACAGCCACAAAACCTCTAAACTGTGTCTGTGGTCAGAAAATCAATGCTGTAAAAATCACATTGGCCTCACCCTCAGCTCTCGTCCTCCTCCTCTGCCTGCCAGGACAGAGAGGTTCAACCCCCCAGGTGCCCTCCCAGAGGCAGCCCCCAGCTGTGGAGGCAGCTCCTGAGCCCCCATTGGGATGCAGGACCAGCATCTTTGGCACAGAAGTGCCTCCTTTGGTCTGGTATCACCGGTGAGGGCAGAAGGACCTGCATGCCACAACTGGTTCCTGTGGGCTCAGGGTGCTCGGCAGCAACCTGAAGTGCTCAGGACCCCTCAGGATGGCAGAGTATATCCAGCTACCCTGTTTGTTCATCAGTCAAGGGGAATGAAGGCAACTAGGACTTTAAACACAGCTTGTGTCTGCTCTCTGTGGGTGTAATGGCACAGCTTGACTATAAAGGATAGTTAGGAGCAAGTTGTTTCTCAGCCTCAACACATTTCTGTGGGCTTCTGGTTTCAGGCACAGCCCTTCTCCTGGCAATCTGCCCCAGGATGGGTTTGCTGTTCACAGTGGGAATGGGGCAGTGATGTAAGATCCAGCCACAGGCATTTGGGGGTTTTGAAGAGTTCGGTAGAATACCAAGTCCTATCTGAGCAGTTTTTAAGACTGCTGTAGCTCCTACAGGGCAGAAAAGGATGGGCCTTTATCACCAAAATGCTGAGGTAAGCAAATCCTTCATCCTTACTTACCTTGAGCCAAACTCTTTCATTGCCCAAGGGCATTCTATCCTCATCTGGATCCTGAGCATTGTCTTGGCTGGGAGTGCAGGGGAACCAAGCAGCCAGAGAAAGGTCCTTAGGCACACTGTGAAGGTGGGATTTACATACCTGAAATGAGAGATTTATTTCAACCCAGAAAGAAGCAAGAAAAGTGAAAGAAAGAAACAGCACCTACAAAACCTCAAGACTCAACAAATGTTGAGAAAGATCTCAGCTTGTTTTCTAGCAACTTGTTTTGCCTAGCAAAACTGTTTTGAAGACAATTAGGATGCAAGTTCCTAAGCAGGGGTGACATCTTGCTGCAGAGGAGACCTTTGCCATTTTGAGGTGCTGTAAATATGCCATTTAAGCACCTGTGGGGTTTGAGTCAGGAATAATGAACCAAGCTGTGAGATGATAGGTAAGACCACAGCGTCCTGATTTTGGCTGAGCTGATGAGATCCAAAGGTGTGATTCATTTGCCTGAATACCAGTTTTCTGTTCCACTCAGTGCCCAGTGGTATCCCAAATATTCACATATGCCTGTCAGAAAAAAAAAACCCCACAAACCAGGAGATATGTGTATCATTCTAGAGGAGCAGACACCTGAGTCCAAGGCATCTCATCAGACACGTATATCTGGGCAACTTAATCATGTAGGTCTCAAGAAGAATGTTTCTTATATCAGGTCAATAGAAACACATGCACAACAGGCTAAATATGACTTCTTTACAAATTTCTTACCCTTCTTCAGTTTGCAAGGAAAGAACATACACACACCATGTTAACACTGATCAGGCGAATTCCTGTCATAGACCTCCAGGCCCAGCTCCAAAGCCCATATGGAAGATGGGAATTCTCCCACAATTTTTCGTTGGCTTCAGATCAGAGAGTTTGAGAGCAGTACAGATGCTGATGGATGCGTGATTTTATCCTTTCAGGCCCTGACCTTATAAGGTATTAAACTTGTGGGATTTTTTCTAAACCAACATGCTCAAGGTTGTGTGTTTAGCTGGTGGGATGGGGGTGGTCACTGTTCAGCAAACTGCATGGTTGGGGGGTGCTCCCAGCCTTAAGGAAACACGCTTCCACGTACTGCAGTTCCCAGGCTTAGGGACTACTGAAAGAGAGGTGTGAGAAATGCACAGGTCTTCTACTGTCCCCCTGCATGGGAATAGAGCAATCAATGAACGCTTCCAGAGCTGCTCTGAAGGTTTTGGTTTTGCCACAGTGCACTCTTGCAGCAGTGACCTCCCCAGCTTTACTGCATGGGCTTTGCTAGACAACTCAGTTTTGGGGTCCATGCCTTCACTCACCTTCACAACAGGCTCTCCAGTGACCAAGGAAGCAGGGCAGGACTTTGCGTCGTGATGGGAGGCGTAGGCTTTTGTTGCCCACAGATCCACATAACCATCGGGTGTGTAGGGTCCACAGTCCAGGACACTGCTTGTCTTCTCAAACGGCTCACACACACCGTCCCCATCGTGCACGTAGCACAGGCTTGGTTCCCCTGCAACGAATGACCTGTTTACAAACCAGGCTCCAGGCACATGCATCTCTGCATCTTCCTCCCAAGAGGCATGCTGGCTGTTTAACTTTGGGATTTCCCACCAGAAGGACCTGACAAGCTCCGTGGATCACTCCAGCTGGAAATCCATGTTTTGTTGTGAGGAGGAGCATCGCTCCCTGCTCTGAGGAGCAGTGTGAATAATGGAGCAGTGTGAATAATGTACAGCTTTGACTCCTGCCTCAAAAAGAGGTCACAATCCATTTGGACTCACCGACACAGTTGAAGCCTTTTTCCTTTTTACACTTCCTGGAACAGCCATCTCCATCTAGCAAGTCCCCATCATCGCATTCCTCCTCCAAGCTCCTAAGAGGACAACAGTCAAACATGTTAACAATGCCCTTGGCTGAACACTCCTGTGCTTCTGCCCAGTTGTGAGTGAGGACCCCATATCTTGGTTCCATTTCCATAGAAGCAGGGAGAAGAGGAATAACTACATGTGGAGTAAGGTAGAGGAGAGAAAACACTGTATCTTGCCAGGGGATAAAAAGGTTGAAAACACATATGGCAGAAGGTGTGACTGTACTGTACTGTGACTTTCTTATAAGACCTGAGACAAGAACTATGGGAGAAAATGAAGCTATATGCAACAGAGGAAGTAGAGAACCAAGTATCAGGAAGACTTGCTGCTGGACAAAGCAAGTGTTGGAATGGGCAGGAGGTTCTGAGATGGGGCTGGTGTTTCAGTGGGAGCTGGAGAAGGGAGAAAGAGAAGGTTAGCCCAAGAGGAGTCAAGAATCAGCCCCCAGCTGACATTTATGGCATCTCATGAAGAAAAAAAGCCCAGGCAGTTTCCTTAAAAAGGTTCTGTCCCCACACTGCAGAAAACAGACCCAATGGGAAAAGCTGGCAGAAATGCCTTGATTCGTACCTATTCCTTTGTGCACAGTTACATATCCCAAACCACAAGGAGAAAAAGAAAAAAAACCCTCAATGTACATCCTTGGGGCAGGATGACATGACAGCTTACAGAACCTCAGCTGAGAGCTTGGGTTCCTTGACTTACGTGGTCACCTTCCCATCCCCGCAGTAGGGTGCTCCGTGGACATGGACAAGCGGTGGGGAGGCTTCTCCTGATGTTGTCCCAGAGACTGCCTGTACCTGGTATTGGTACACCTGCCCAGGCATGACTTCCCTGCAAGAACAGAGAGGACTTGATGAAAGAGCAGGAGGGAACAGCCCATACATTTGCAACAGATTTGTTCACCACAGCTATAGAAATCATATGTGTGCCCATGCAGCATCACAGTCTGACATGTGTCTTTAAACAGCCAGAGGCAGAGACTGTGGGAAGAGGGTCTCTGCCAGGTTATGCAGGGGGCCCTGCTGCTTATTTCCCTAGGGTCTGAGCAGGGGAGAAGTGGCATTAACTCGAACAATAATTTTCCCGGTTGTGTTGATGGGGAAAATGTTTCTGGGTTAATAAGCTCCTTCTAGTTAGCCTGGGCTCATGGGCAAAGGTTATGCTAGCACGGTGGGTCTGCAACAAGCTTCCTCAAGGCTGAACAGAGAATCCACTTGTGGCATTGAATGTCATAATTCCCGAGGTGGGGAGGGAAGGAACAAAACACAAGCAACACCATCCATGGATTCAAAGGCAGGACTGGAAGAGGTCATGAAAACTGTCACAACAGAGCAGCCTTGTCACTCACGTGTCAATGAACAAGCGGTGTGTCTGTGGTGGGGTGGCGGGGGACCCGCTTGCAAACGGGGGGTCACGGAGGACTCGGTACTGGATCAGCTTGCAGGCAGAGCAGAGAGAGCTGTGGGGCATGGATGTCAGCAGGGCCGTGTCTATCTCCATCCTCTCATCAAAGGTGTAGATTTTCACTCCAGACATCTTTTTAGGGATGTTAAGCTTCACGGTAAAGGGAACATCACAGAAGGTGTCCAGGGGGCCCAGATGGATGGACTCCCCATGCTCTGTCAGGATTTCAATGTCAGATAGCGACTTGGGAGAGCCCGTGGAGAGGTACGTGGTCCAGAGGGTGAGGGAATCAGGGTAGACAGGGTGCAGGAAGCGCAGCTCCAGGATGCAGCCGTCTGGCTGGGGGCATGGCACAGTCATGTTCATGTGGTAGAGGTGGAGCTCTGGACTCCAGGCCTGCAGGCTGGGCTCACAGGGCTGATCCACATCTGGAGGCCCTGGGCAGGAGGGATGAGAAGGCAGCTGATGAGAACCAAGGGACAGCTAACTTTACAGGGGACACAAAGGGACAATCCTCCCTGCAGCATCCCATAGGTCCTTAAGCATCTCTGTACTACAGCTGCACACCCATGAAGTTTTGCACTCATAGGCATATGCCAGAGCTGGTGGCATCTGCCCTAACATCATAGAAGCAATAAACACCACTAGTCTCCCAGCTTCTGGGTATGCACACAAGCATAAGGCCTGGCAGATCTGCTGTCTCACAGCATTCTAAACCAGGGACAATGGTATCCATGCTGTAGCTGGTCACAGTGCCAAGTCTGGACAGAGCTGCGAGACATGAAGCTTTCTCTGTAGTCTCATGGGCACAAGAAGGCTTACCAATGGCATCTGGATGCCAAGTCCCTAGGGCTCCATGGGTTTGGACACAGGCTAGTGACCAAAAGACACTAGCAGAGTGGACAGAGCAGTGACCAAAGACACTAGCAGAGTGGACAGAGCAGTGACCAAAGCTTTTCACAGGCACATGCTGGAACAGGTCACAGGCAGGAAGGAACCAGGTCCAAAGCAAGCCAGAGAAGCAGCTCTGGAAGCAAGCCCTTCAACTGTGTACTATATACAGCTCATGAGATCATTTCATCTGGTCTCCTACCTCCTCTAGCTTTGCCCTTAGAGGAGCTGAGGCAGCATGAAAAGCCCAACAACTCCTGTGGCAGCTGCATGATCCTGGAAGTCACCAACATGCCCACAAGGTGGGTCTCTAAACCAACATCAGTTTCAGAACAAGAGAAGTGGTAACATCCTGCTGTTCACCTTGGCAGGGAGGAGTTGCATCCAACCCAGATTGCCCAGGACTTGGCACAGGCTCAGTGGGACTGAGCAAGGAGCTGCTCTTGCTCCCTTTGGACAAGACTGCAACAAAGCCTGTGAATACCCTTGAGGTTTTGAATGAGGTCCCAAGATCTATGCTGTAAGACTTTTATTTCAATGAAATGCCCCTTCCTTTGACAGGAATCTCTAACAACTTTCTGGGCAATGATTGGGGTTAATAGCAGGGTGTCGGTTTGTTTGTCCAAAGCCAGCTGGCACTTACCAAGTATTTCCTGGGCACCTAGAAGCCCTTCCTGCACTAAAGAGCCTCCCCAAAGAGGAGACAACTTGCTAAAAGAAGGAAAAGCTTCTTTTTATTTCCCAAGAAGATCTCATCTCTGTTCAAGGGATTCATGGCCAGGGAAAGAACAGGGACATTTACCTTCTGCTTCTTCTGGGGTCCAGTAGCCAGAGGAATCACAGACACGAGGGGAAGAGGCCTCGTGCACATACTGACGAAAGGTGCCATCCTCTGCACAGTCGTCACAGAGCATGTCCTGCTCCCTGCAGACAGGGACAAAAGCGTTGGCATGCCTAATCTTGACTAGTTACTCTTTCGGCCACATTTGTCCAGACAGGATCAGATGGGAAGTTAGAAAAGCAAAGATAAGTTCCCAGGAAGCCTCTGCGCGTATCATCCTGCTTGAAATAAGCTTCATCAAAGACAAGACTGTGACTGTGGACTAAGCTGGTTTTAATCCCTCCTCTTCTACATGCTCTGTGGATGAGCCATTGAGTCACCTGTTCTTACCCATGAAGCAGAGCTTCACACTTTTTAGGGCAATGCCTGTGCAGTTGGGTGCACTTGGGTCTATCTCTGCTAAACACCAGAGTCAGGTTTTGGCTTTCATCATGACTGTAACACAAAATGGTCACGATAATGTCAATTAAGGTGGGGGTCCTACTGTGCTCTCCGGGAAAGAAAAAGGCACTTTTTTGAGATAAGTTTAAGCCACTTTCCTTGACCAGTTCATCTTGGGCCCCCACCATGGAGCAGCTCCTGAGACAGCTATGAGCAAGAACAGGGGATGGATCTGGAGTCCCAGCACCTGCCTTCTAGACCCATATTTTCCTGCTCCCAAACCACTCCATTCCCCACCAAAGCAGTTTGTTTGGATGACTTGAGGCCAGTCAGCACTCAGAGGCTCTCACGTCTGGGGGTGTGACAGGCACGTGCCCTTGCCATCCCTGGCTGAAAGGCACATTGTGGAGAGCACCAGCTCTTTGAAAAGGCAGCAAACGCTGACCTAAGTGTCCCAGCTACCCTCAAACAGCAGTTTAAATTCCAAGAGACAGCTTTGTGAGGCAACTTCAAAACAAGTTCAAGAGCTCTTTAACATGTGCTTATGGTCCCATAATAAAAACATAGACCTAAAACCTGGTGGAAACCAAGATATTCTAGTAAGAGTGGCAGCTGAATAGAGTCATTGGTGGTATATCCAGGTCTTGATGACTTGCTGGTATTGGGGAGAAGGAAGACAGCCACCCAGCACTTGGGGCTATGCACTGCTCACCAGCCAGAAAACTCTGGTTCCTTGGCATCATTTCTCTGGCTTGAAAAGTTTCCTGACTTACCCCCAGTTAGTTACACTGCGAGTCCGTGACAGTGCTGGGAATGAAACCCAGCTCTTGCGGTTCAAGCTCCCTGCCTTAACCACAAGGCTGCATTTCCTCCTGGTAAATAGCTATTTTATACAATAAGTGCTAAATGAAGCTCATTTTTCATTCCGTGATTGCACTCTGGGGTTTAAGAATTGGCACTGCCTCCCAATGCTCTTCTGCTTTCCCTCCCGGCACCCCGACAGCAGAAAGCTTGCGGGAGAGCCCATGTGCCAGTGGGGCCACTGCAGCAGCCCAGCTCTTGTGTCTGACAGCTCTGCTGGAGACAGCCAGAGGGGATGTGGGGTCTGCACCATAGAGGATCTCTTGTCCAGGCTCCTGTGCAATCCCAAGACCATTGCAACAGCAGATCCCTTACCTCTCGTGGATGACACCACTGATGGGAGGCAGCCAGTAGATGCTGAGGGAGTCCTGTGTCTGCCCTGTGACCATGGGAGGCATCGGGATTGGTGCGGGCTTCTTGCTCTGGCCCCAGCGCTGGTACACCAGGTCCAGGTAGCAATGCATCCGGGCCACTTGGTTGGGCGTAAAGGTGTTGGTACAGTCGTCATCTGGGGGAAGAGAGGCCAGGCTGAAGGTGGCAGGGATGGGCCAGCGATGCACGGCAATGTGCACATTTCCTGATCACCAAACCCTGGTTTGGGAATCTCTAGGGAGACCTGGGAGACACCAGTGTGTGGTGGCTTTCCCTTCAGGAGTCTCTGGTGTCGTGTGTCCGCAAAACCACAAGATGGCGCTGCCTCAGCAGCTCCGCATCCTTGCCCTCACTCAACAGCAGCTCCGCATCCTTGCGCTTACTCAACCGCAGCTCGCACCAGTTCTAGCGCTTGAGCAGTGCCACCATCTTCATGAGACTCGCAGTGGGTCAGCAGGAGGTGCCAGAATTGCTCTTCAGGCTTTGGTCCTCCTGGGCTACCAGGAGGAAGACCAGCCCTCCACGACATGCCATTGGAAACCAAGGCAAAAGGGCTCCACTCAAAGGTCAAAAATTATAATAGTAATAGTAGTAATAACAGTAATAAAAAGAATAATAGTAAAGTTGCTTCAGGACTGGAGAACAATGGCACGTCACCATGCAGACAAGAACTGCCTCAATGCATGTCCAGTGACAGACTGGCAGGGAGGGTGGGATGGAAACAGCCTGCAGCAAGACAGGGACTAAGAAGCTACTGCAAACACAGGCTGCAGCCTGCCACATCCTAACGCACCAGGAGAGACCATATGAGTTAGAGAAGAAGGGACTATTATTGGAGGCAGAAGGGAGAGAAACCCAAGTTTCTAGGGAAGGTGACCCCTTACAATTTCTAACAAGGATTACTCATTACCTGTGTAACTCATGTAGTTGTTGAAGGGCGTTCCCATGAAATGTGTCTGGCCACAGGTGTCATTGGTGGGGTCTGGATCCCGACAGAGTTTACTTTTTGGGGTGGGAGCAGTGTCAGCACAGAGGTCTCCCGTTTCCATGGACGGAGTTGTCTCTCTGCAGGGATCATCACAAGATTCCCGCTCGCTCACTCCCTTAAAGACATGGTACAGTCCCAGGACATGTCCCACTTCATGGATCATGGTGTTCGTGTGGCCATGCATACCATAATAAGCAGGGTTGAGGACAACTCCACCTAGAATTGGAAGTACAGAGAACATCAACCACAGAAAGAGACAGCGGGCAGCTGCTGTTACTCATATAAAACTCCTCTCATTGTGCTTCCAGGTCACAAATTAGGTGCCAGACGGAGACCTGAAGATGGACATATTCACCCTTTTGAAGGACGGGAAGAGGGCTCCTTTGCCCTCTTGGAGTGGAATGGGGTGGGTGGCTTTTCTTCCCCTTCTGATCACACCACTCCCCCCAACATCTTCAATCATTTCAGCTCTCATTTCCCTCTGTGTGCTTTCACATGTTCATAGTTCAGAGTCTGCTTTGGTTCACACTTACAGCTCCAAATGAGGTTTGGAACCAGGGCACCAAATCAAGATATGCTGTGAGTTTACAGAGATACTCTTTTGAACCAGAGGACAGGAGACCTTCCCTAGCCTAGACAGTGGCTAAAGCGTGCCAGCTCCCATGGCAGGGGAGAGCAATGAGGTGCCTAGCAAAGTCCCGACACACTTGGCTGTGCCAACTAGAAGCCACCTTCAGCACAAGTCCACATGAAGAGTCAAATGCCCTCCCTCTGGCCCCTACTGAAAACATCAATGATCTATTGCTTCAGCCTCCAACCAGACTTTAAGGAGTAAATTAAAACTCTCATGAGGTGCTGTTGCAATCCAATAAGCTTCTACCACAAACCTGACCCGAATTCACTATGTATTTTAGAGTGGGATATCCCAAAATGCAGCATCTGAAGAGCCCTTCCTCCCCTTCATATGGGTTTGCATGTGGGCAAGGGGGCAAAAAGCAGACTCCAGCATGTGCCCAGGCTGTCTCCAAACAGTACCCCCATGACATAGGAAGCTGTTTTAACCTGGACAGCTTGGATGGCAGTGCAGTGAATAGCTGGCTCTGGCACAGCTTGCTCCCTCCTTTGCAGGACCCTGGAGGATTTACTGTGCCAGCGACCTCACAGCAGAGCTCCACTGCTACTGCATCTCTGCTGCTGATTGCTGCCCCTGCCAGCAAAGTTAAAATTGGCAGAGGGCCACCATGTGATCCTGTCTCCAGCCGCAGCATAGGCTGCTTGAAATCTGCTCCTGAATCATCTCCATGCAACACTGGACTATCTCATGTCCTCAAGTACAGGGCATTCCTTCCAAGACAGGGCTTTCTTCAGATCACAGTCTCCCTGGCAGGTCTGTGACTCCTGTGGTGGAACCATGCTGGGTGAACAATGGGTTGGGGCTAGAAAGGGGTCTTCAGAGATGCCCTGAGAAATTCTCTCAGGCCCAACAGAGTTGTGAAAGGGTGAAGGGAAAAAAAACCCCAAGAGTTGCATCTTCTATGAAGCATCCTCTGTGTGTGGCTCATAGAAGGGCTGAGAAACGCCACTGACCTGTCAAGTAGCACTGTTTCCTAGCTAAAAATTAATGTTCATTGTTCTTCATCCCCACAGCGTGGATGTTGTGCTCAGGGCAGCTTGGCTTGAGGCTAAAGACGGGTCACAAAGTAGCTGCATTCCCTTTCTCCTCAGTTGTAAAACGCCAGAGCAGAGGACCTTGCATCCCATCAGCCAGTTCTTGGCCCTTCATTTGACTGGAGATGGGCCACAAAGAGGTACAGAGGTTGAAAAATCCATTTGGGACCTTCATGTTGTATCCTGTCAATCATTAGGCTTTTGCAAGCTTCTCAATTGCCACAGTGGCGAACACTAGATAGCAAAGGGCATCCCATTGATGGAGAGCCCAGTGGGCACATAAAAAAAGGCTGCTCCTCATTTTAATCAAAACAGGGTGTAAGAGAAAAGAAAGAAAAGGCATGTCTGCAGCCAAACACAAGCCTGAGCAAGGCAGGGGGTGCCTGCCCAAAGATCTGAGAGGAGGAATGCTCATGCAGAAGGAAAACAGTGTTCATAAACAAATAAGCGAGGTGTGAAAACCCCGCACACGTCCTGTGGCACTAACCACAAGGAACAGGTCTGAGCATGAGGGGTACGGGAGGCCCTGTGACCAAGCAGCCCTTCTCCCAGCAGAAACCCAAAGCTCTTCCCATGCAGGGGAATAAATGGGATTCCAGCACAGGGAGGGAGAAAACTGTCACAGGGGAGTAATGCCAAGGCTGGGATACCCTGTCCCTCCTCTCTGCTGGCTTTCCCTATCCCATTCCTCCCACACACTCCACAAGGACAATCACATTTGTAATACTTTTTTTTTTTACAGCTAATTAATTTACAGCAGGATTAGAAACAGCATGAGAACTCTGCCTTCCTTCCTGAACATCTCTGTCGCTCCATTCCCCGTCCCCACATCTCCCTGATGAGCTGGGAGACCTCCCAGCTTTGGACCAGGAAGCTGTATTTCCCCTCTGCAGGATCCTGGCTGTAAAGACAAGATACGGAAGTGTTTGTAACATCCCAACAAGACCACTCTCCCCTCTCTCTCCCCTGCAGATCAGGCTTTTCTCCTCACCTCTGCCTCCTCCTGCCCTGGGAGATGGGCTAAATTTGGCTTTAAGTGAACTCTCCCTCTCTTGCCTGAGAACCAGCCCAAGGAGACTTCCAAGGTCAGCATTTACACAGCCAAGCTAAAAACTTCTATGTCATGCCCCTTTGACATCAAGGAGGTCCAGCACTCCAAGGCAGGTGAACCAGAGTCTTCTTTGAATTTGCCCACTGAACCAAGTCCAGGCAGCTTGAAGGCTTCAGGTCTGGCCTCTTCTTCCCCTTCCAGACCAGACCTACCAGCTACAGCTGGTAATGTCCCCAAGGCCAAGCCACAGCTTTGCTCAAAAAACAAGAGATGCCCAATCCATCAGTACAGTGAATGATTAGCACTGGTGTGGACTGCATTTCACCTTCACTCATATCCCTTGGAAGCTCTCAGTCCCAGCACATTGCCCTGCTTCTAGCCATGATCAATGGCAATGGTGAAGGACTTCAGTTCAATCTAGCCCCCAAGAAGCTAACCTGTTCCTGGGTTAGGGCTGTTACAGAGGACGCATGCTCAAGCAAGCACAGGAGATCTTTAAACAGCAAACCACAGAGCTGAACCTGTATCACAGGGCCAGTCTTCCCCAAACACTGAGTCACAGCAATTAATGGAACAAACACATGACAGTTAGTCAGACAGGAAGATGGCGATTGCTTAAGGTACCTTTGATGGAACGGCTGGCCCTCCTTCAGGATCCACTGACCTCAGCCAGATATATGAGCTGGCCTCAGCTTATATAACTACAGAAAGTATTTATAACATCAAATATTCACAATTCCCTTGCCTTTCAACCATGTTTAAGCAAATACAGTTCACATGCAGCTACACATGAAGTTTAAAGCATCTGCATTATTACAGGGTTTTTGAGGCAAGGCTTTCCACTGCGGAAAGGTAAGTTTTTTATAGGACACGCGTTCTTCGACTCCTTGTGTTTTGTAGTTAAAAAGATTTACTTCTAAGTTCTCAGAAAATTCATTCCAGACTCCAAGTAAGAACTCTGAATTTGAGAGTGATTATGGTGGAAAGACTGAGACAGACAGTATGGTTAGAGGGAGTGGTGCAAACAGACCTGAGACCTTCTACCACTGGTTGCAAGTTGTCTCTGTCCAGGAGCTCCACAGCAGCTGAAATACTGCCTACAGAAGTATCATAGACCAGTTTACCCTCTTCAATTCCGTATATTATCTCTTGTACTTCAATAAATGTAGTTGCTGTTGGTTGGTATTACTACTGGTCTAAAATGGTAAAACAACCCTAAACTTTCAGAAGGGCTGCCTGAAATTCAAATTTACTCAGGAGAGTAATCTGGAGGAGAGCAACAGATCTGTAAATCATCAGCATAAGAATGGTCACTTAATTTCTGGTAGCCCAAAACAAGCATAGGTGAAGAGAAGGCGATGAAAAACAAATTTCACTGAACACTTCCAAAAGGTGAAGACATCAACAGGAAGATGAGGAGGACCCTCTTGAAAGACACACTCAGAGGTCATTAAAGAATGGTTTTGAAGGTGTTCAAAGTCCAGATGGCAGATTAGAAAAAAACATCTAGAGAATAATTTGTGGAGAACAGTTTGGAAACAGTATGCTTATTGAGCTTTTAGATGAGAGGGTCTGTACATGGATAGGGAAAAATCAGCTTGGCATTTCTGCTCCATGGGACTAAATAGTGGCATGAGGAGAGCAGGGCCTACATGCTGACCTTAATATTTTAAGGTCAGGACAGACAGGATATTAGCAAGAGTCAGCATAAGTGAAGGAGTCTGTCTTCTTGGAGTGACAGACCTTTCCCATGTAAAGATCTGTCTCCACCCTAGTCAGTGTAGGTCCTTAAAGCTCAGGACTTTTTCCTCAAACTACTATTCACTCCTCCCAAGGTCTTCCTTGCTCTTTCCTCACTGCTCTATCTTCACATCTACTCAGATTCTCCAGTAGCTTCTGTTTAGAGGTTTTGTCAAAAGCCATATATTCATGACCTGCTCAGACCCAAGTTTCTTCTGTGCTGGAAAATAATATACATTGTGCATGGTACAAAACAGTTGGGTGGACACTACTGTTTACAGAGAACAGTGTCCACCACCCACCCTCCCAAGTACTATAAATCTAAAACCAAGGACAGTCTTGAACAAACATCTTCAGTCTGCCAGAGCCTCAAAGAAGTTCACATCCAGCTTCATAATTCACAGCTCTGGCACCAGAACCAAGACAACACCTCTTCTTCCCTGAACCTCCATGGTAAAACCCTGATCCAACATTTCCAAATGGTGCCACCTCTTGTGTCCCTTACTGGGCACAAAGACTGAGACTGGACCTAAATGCAAGCATTTGATGAAACCAGTCACCCTGATTGCCCCTCCGTGCAACTGCTTGCAAACCTTTGGGAAGGGCCTGAAAAGAAAACACATGGATGTAGCACTGGCTGTAGTAAGATGATTGTCAGGCTGAGCCTTGGAAATGATTTCTGAGAGCTGAAGGAATAAATTGCATGGAGATCTGCCTTCCTCAACAAGCAACTGCAGCAATACACTACTGAAAAAACAGTTCTGAAACTCGGTGAGGGAAACTGGCAAAAAAGAACTTTGAAACAGGTCTTTAAGACTTTGAAGGTTTGACCATCATGCACTTGTAAAAGCAGAAGGTCTAGGTCTTTTGTGCAGGTGTCAGGAGTAATTATTTCCAGTTACTTACTGAGAAACGCTTTAGATGTTTTGACTGCAAAGTATAAAGGGCTTTGCCAGAAAACTCTGACGTTGAAGAGGTGGAGGGAGAAGCAGGAAAAAGAAACAGCAGAAATAGGGGAAAACACACAATACATTTACATTCAAGTGAAGCCGTTGCCCTTTCGACTGTTGTGTAGCCTGCCAGGGCTGATGCCCTTGAGGGTCTGCCTTGAATCCACTGAAGTCAAGAACCCTGCCTCCAGCAAGCAGTAAGCCAAGTTATAAAAACATGGTTTAATTTCATAGTCATCCTCACATTTGCAGCTGGATTCAGAAGCTGCCACTGCTCACTGACTGGTCAGGTTTGGAGTTGTTCAAATCTGGAGTCTCAGCTCTGAACTCATCAACACTTCTGGTTTATCTGTTTGTCATTACATGGTGCAGGGGGAACTTCACCATTTCCAGAACCCTGGAAGACAGATCTGGCAGGTCCCAGAGAAGTCAAATATGAGTCTAAACCCCAATCCAGAGCCTGCACTGATAGTGAACCTGTAGTTCTCCCCAAGGTCCGTATCCCACTGTCTCACTACCTTCAACATTAAAAGTTTCTCATAACAATCTGGAAGCCCCTTGTCAGGGTGTAACCCCACCACTTTATCCACATGAACACAGGGAACAGGCAACTCCTTTTCTTACAGCAGCAACTGTTGCTACATCAAAAACCTGTTATCATGACTTTTTTGTTAAATATCCTCAATGTTCAGCCAAATCATAGCTGCCTCTTTTGCCAAGTCAACCAAGAAGGAAAAAAGCCAACAACCCTGAGACCCCATGAGTGGGACAGCTCACTTACCCAGGTGACTAAGGGCCTCTTTATCCCATGGCCAAGTGGCAGCACCAGCCAACTCTTCCCTCACTGAACTGGCGAAGTAAACGTTGAGGAAGTGGGTGCTGTTCAACTGCAGTGCTTCCTTCAGCTCCTTCACACTCATGTATGCCCTGCAAGGACAAGGGAGAGGAGACAGTCAACATAGATCTCAATGGACCAAAAAAGGAAAAGCAGGAGCCACCTGTAGATAACCTGAAAAGGGTGCAGCACACCTGGAGACCTCATCCTCAACTCTCTGAAACCAACTGCATTTGGTAAAGCATGGCAAAATTCAGCAAGTTTCAACAGGATGTCCCATGACACTACTAATTCTGCTCTCTAAGGTGCAAGCTCTGCTAGTGAGGGATCTGGGTGGGAGGAAGTCATGCAAATCTGAAGAAGTTTTGCTAATTACAGTAGATTTGTTGATAAATTCTACTCTTAGAGAAGGTTTTCCAACAAACAGGGACAGAAGAGACCCCAGAGAACAGGTAACAGGACACAAAATGGGAGGAGAAACAGTGGGGTAAGAAAAGAAATGCAGAGGCCAGTCCTGCAAGGAGAAAGAAAAAGAAAAGTGTAATTTGAAGGGTGGGAGGGGAAGTAAGTTTTCGTCAAGGTGTGAGGAAACAGAAAGGAATCAACAACTCCAGCTGGTTCCAGCAAGGGTTTTCAGGGATTGTCCCTGATACAGGTCAGGGCAGGAATGGGCAAACCTTATTCTTGGAAAAATAAAGTGTTTGCCATCTAGGGCTAAGAAGTTTCCTCTCCAGCTTCTCTGGCCTGATTCCCTCTACTCTATCCTCTTCCCCAGGATGAGTATGCCGGAGGTGGCAGTGCATGGTAAGAACAAGGGGTCCCTGCAGAGCACAGGCACATAACACACCAAGAAACATGCTACCTCAGCCCCATCCCAGTATACTGTAAAAGGAAGAGCATGAGCAAAAGGAATCTCAGAATTTGCTCAAAGAAATTTCTCTTCCACCTCTGTTCAAAACAGACCTTGGAGAAAAGTGCTGCCTGGGTCCTGCCAGCACTGAGCCAACAGCAGGGCCTTCTTCACATGTATCTGTCTCTCTGCACATGATCTGAATCCTTTATGAGAGGAGGTCTGGGATATCTGCAGGAGCCAGGGCAGGGAAGCACAGGAGCTCCCAAAATAAGCTTAATGGAGAGAGAAGGACATCACTGAAGACAGATCCATCAAAGGGCATGCTTAGTGGAGAAAGCCATCTGACAACACTGCTGGCTGTCTCTCCTCCCATCTCCAGAGCTGAAAATAAAGAATTGCTGGAGCAGTAAAAAAATACTGGAATGAGGATATCCAAGACATCCATTTCTAAAGGGCGCAGGAAGGTAACGGCTGGGAGACGTATGTAGGCAACGGACATTGCAGCAGAGCAGTAACACCCATGGGTGTCTGGGTGTCCCAAAAATGATCCTCACAGTGTGGCATGTCTCTCAGCACTTGGAGAAAAAAACATAACCCAGCAGTCAGGAAATTTAAGTTTCATTCTGCCCTCTGCATGGCTCTTTCTGCACAGTTCAGAGGTCTATATTGCATTCACCCGTACATCAACAATCCCAGTGTTGATCTTTAGGGAGTTCATGTCCTCAGCTGTGTAAAATGATCAGGATCTAGCTTAATGGTAATAATAATTCCAATAATAATAGCAGTAGGGCCTTGAGTTGTGCTGCAAATGACAGATACTCTTTTAAATCAAGTACTAGCATTTCCACCATCAGTGCCATTAACCTCATGGACTGAGACATGATTAGGACAGGTAGCCCTAGAAGACATTGTCTTTAAGTCTTCAGAATCTGAGGACCCTGACCTGTGGTTTGTGAAGCCATTAATTGAAGAGATTCTAAGAAGGGAAAAACTCATGGAAAGGCTTCAAATACATCACTGTGGAATGATGATGGAAATGCACCATTGTGGAAATATGTCATAAGAATGACTAAACCTGCAGCATAAGGCCAACAGCAACATTAAGGTGGTGGAAAGCATTTCACTTGTTCCCATGCTTCCAGGAGCAATTGGCATCTTTAAGCTGCACAATGCGATCATTTCTTTACACTGGATTTGCCGTGAAGGTACACCAGCTATATTTGAAGAAGGAGCTTCTGTAAAAGTGGTGTCCATTAGTGCATTCCTCAACACATTGAGTTATAGAAGGAAAGACAAGAAACTGAGCATGGGCTAAGGGGGAAAATGGCATATTCTCATCTGAGTTGAGAAGTGAGATGTGCAAATAGTGTTTGAGATGGCAGAATACGTAGTCAATTTATTATACCAACTGATTTGTTTAGAAAGAGAGAGGTTGCTACAGCAAATGGAAAAGAAGGAGGAAAAAATGAAAAAATAGAGGAACAGAACTCCAGAAGTAGACTACAGGAGGATGGCATTTGGAGCTGAGCCCGGTAACCCAAGGCCACTTCTCTAGATATGAAACAGCCGAGACTTTCAGAAGCCATTGCTGATTTGGGAGATTTCAGATAATCAGGATCTGCTGACTATCTCTGCCCTACTGGTCAGCCTCAATAGGCCATCCTGAGCTGGAGACATCTCACCCACCTTCCCAGTGAACAAAGCAGCTCTGAAGCCCCAGTTACTTTAGAAAATCTTGGCTGGATGATATGGCAGCATTTAATGGCAAGATGAGATGACCAGCTTGTCTTCACCAAGCCCTGAGATCTCCCACCACAAAGCAGCATTCCCAGAACACTTTCCCCAGCCACATCAGCTTGCGGAGAGAAAACTCTCCCAACCGGAAACGACAAATTAGGAGAACATGATCTCTTCTCTGTGATGTCTCGCCTGAGCATCCCAGACACGCGCCACGCTGACGCCATCCCTTCAACCCAACCAAGACGGGAGCAGGCCGGGAGGAATAGATAGGGAGAAGAATAAACAAACCTGAAGAACATATTTGTGGCATGACGCAGAAGGAAGAGAAGCAAAAATTTCATAGAAATAGAGCATAAGGAGGGGGAAGGGGGGAAAAAAATCTCCTTCATGCACCAGAGCTGCTCGGGGGACACAAACTTAAAAATAACGTTGATTCGTGACCTATGATATCTTGGAAAAATAGCCCCGAGTCCTTCTAGGCTATCCAAATTCCGAGAGCTGACGTCAGCGCTATTCAGAGGGATATTCCCGACGCCCCTCTTCTGGAGACATGATGTTTTTCTGGCTGTCGCCTGCCATTCCCTTGACACTAGCAACATTTTTTGTCAACCCTTAATTATAAATAACTCTAATTTCCTCCATTGAGAGATCTGGAAGGTTCAGGGCACATCAAGGGAAGAGGGAGCAGTTCCAGCACCGGCATGCTCAGATGAGTTGGATGGACAAGAACAGGAAAGGACCCCAATTTCACCCACTATGGCATGGAAAGCATAAATATCCTGCTGGTGTCCCCAAAGCCACGAGGAAGACCAAAACGGTTCTAGAATGGGCAGCTCCAATTCTCCTCAATCCACATTTCCCACTGGCATCCTTAGCGTAGACAAGGAGCACACAACTGGCGTCTTTGCCTGCTGCTTGCTGCCAAGGTTATGCTCTCCCTCTTCTTTAGCGCTTCTGTGATTTTCCCCAGGGGGAAGGCAGAGCAGCCTTTGGACTCCACAAACAGCCTAAATGACAGCACTCTCCTCTGCTCCCCAAATAGCTTTCCAATGCCTACAAGACCAGAGTATTCCAAACTAGATGGTATTTACAACAGGGTGGGCACTGCAATCCAACACAGAAATACGAGGAGAGACAAGACACATGAAGGTACAGCTATCAGCTGTACCAAACCAAAAGGATAGAGCACAGGATAGAAGAGAGACAGAGAAGTACCATCAGGTTTATCAGGTTTATCAGATTCAAAGCAAAAGTTCTTCCAGTAGCATCCAAAACCCATTGTGAGCAGGTAGCTGCATGGCAATACCACCTTGACCTGGGGAGTATTTGCACCCCTGAGAGAATGGAGCTTTCAAGAAGAGCATATTCAACAGTAGAGAGAGATTAGGGACAGGAGGCTATGGACTGCCATTACTAGAAATGAGCATGGGCACGTACATCATGTGAAATGATGGTATTTGAGGGAATGAGATCAGATATGATGGCCTCCTTCATCACAGGTGCTCACCCAGGATGCTGCAGACTTATACTTCTTCTGAATGACACTAGCTGACAATCTGACTGAGGCAGACTTAGGCACAACACTGCATACTGTTTTACATGTGAGACTCATGGTTGGCAGAAGGCAAGGTGGAAGAAGCAGCACAGTGGAGCCACACTGACGCTTGTGTGGTCCTCCTGCTAAGTCAGGAGCGCATGGCTCTGTGTGGGACAAAATGATGTGCTGTCATTGTGTGACATTTCATGTTGTAGAAATAAGGAAAGGAAGATGAAGTTCAGCAGCTTCAGTGACTGCCACCATAGAACAGTGGAATCAGAGACTCATATCTGTGGATAAGGAGGACTTCCATAAGTCATCTACTCTGACCCTTTGCTCAAAATAGGTCTAACTAAATAACATTGCTCAAGGCAACATCCAGCCTGAACAGCTACAAGGACATAAGCTTTCCAACCTCTCTTAGCAACCTATTCTAGTATTTAACCACACTCATGATCAAAAATAGAAAATTCCTAATGTCTAAACCAAATTTCTCACGTTCCAAATTGTGTCTATTGCTTCCTGTCCTCTGTCATCTTGGAGTCCTGCTCCATCTTCTGTCTCTCACCCCATCAAATCAAAGGGGAAAATCACCAAATGACTGTAAGCTTTGCATGGAAAAACTATTACTGCAGTAGACCTTACCACACTAAGGTCTAAAAACCCAAAGCTCATTTTTGAGCAGCTGAAAAATCATGCTACATCCATGAACCCAGGCCTCCCTGGAGAACCCTCACAACCCTTTCTCATGCTTTTCCCTCTGCAATTTTATCTTAACTCATGGGGGAGAGATCATCTTTCTACTCATGGTTGCAGGTCAGGCTCTGGGCTACCTTGGCCAAAGGAGAAGACTTGACATACTCTGGAGAGACAGAACTGTTGCTGCTTTTCCAGGCAGCAATTTCTGCAGCAACAACAGGACCACTGCTGGTGGGCAGGTGGGAGAGAGGAGTGGATCTGCTAATCTACGGGGCAGCAGAATGGACAATCAAACCGTAACACAAGCCTGATATGGCTTAAGGTGGGAGAAGAGGAGCAAGAGTGGCACATTTTAGTGACAGCCATAATCATCCTGGGGCCATGCAAGTGGCCATTACTACTGAAAGGCAAAAGATGGCACTTGCAAATGAAAAGCAAGGCCACCATGTACCCCATGTAGTACCATAAATCAAAATTAGTTCTCTGGGTACTGCAAAGGATGCAGTGTGTAATGCCACAGGAATTCCATTGCAATTCAAAAATAGGAGTCTTTTCCCTGTAGACATTTCAGAGGGGAAGTGGGAGTGGGGTTGGGTGGAAACTGTCCAAGTGCCCTCCATGGACAGCTGGAAAATACTTGAGACCAAGCCAGCTCCAGCTAACCATACAGTCTAATGAAGTCACAAGGGATTCCTGGTTCTGCTTTCATGTCCTTTAACCACCACAACTCCTCTTTCTACTCCCCCCATGCAGGGAGGCTCCCCTTTTACCCAAACCTCTTCTTGACAAACAAGGAATCCCTAAGACTTCCTAGGAACGAGCACCAGCCTGCCAATAACGTTTTTGGTGTGTGGACAACACATTCACCCAAGGCTGCAAAGGGTTAACACAACGTGCAGCAACCTTGCTTCTGAGGCAGCAGACACAAGCCCAAGAGCCACAACTTACTCCATGAAGACAGATGCTGAATCAAGTGGCATGGATATTTTTGGAGAGCAAGCTCTCCAAACTCTTTGTATCATCAGTGAAGAGATGCTTCTCCAGACAGTAAGTCAAAGTGGACATCTTCCAGTTCACCCTACCAAAGGACTCCTCTCCAAGGTGACTGTAGAGGGGGGTTGTCTAAAGAGGTCATCCTCCAGACTCAGGCTTTCTGCTTGCATACATGAATCTTCCTTGCTAGAATTTGTGAACTCTCACCTTCCCTGAAATTTCTGGTGTTAATGCAGTTGGGGGGTGATGTAATTTTAGACAAAAGCTAAAGTCTTTCTGCACTTGTTAAGACTACTTGCATCCCCATGACCACGGTCGAGGAGCTCTGACTCCAGTACAGCTCTACGCTGGTATGCAACAAACATCACTGCCAGCATCACGACAACTTGACAAGGCAGCAACATCCAAATGACTCTCATCTGGACAGGCGTTGGTAACACAGCCAGATACAAAACACATGCAAGAGGTGAAGGGAAGGCTGAGGAGCAGCCAGACATTCCCCTGGGATCACAGAAGGCAAAACACTGCTGGAATAATACCCTCTGTAGTCCTCAAGAGTCTCTCACCAGCTTCATTGCTTGTTGGGCTCCAGCCAAAGAGAATCTGGGTACACAAGAGATGAGGGCATCACACATCTCTTGGATATGCCTGGAAAAACCCACCCCTGAGGCACTGATAGCGTGAGTAGAAGAACCACCTAGGAAGCAGCCATCACTGGCAGCACCACTCAAGAGACAGTATAAAATCTGCATGAGCGGCTGAGTATCAAGATGCCAAAGAGAACAACAGTCCTATGAGTTCCATCTCTTGAGCTACTTCTCACCCAGAGGCTACCTGCAGAGATTGCCCACAGTCCCACCACATTCACACCTCCACAGACTGCTTTACGGTCCAGCACAACACCAGCTGCCCAAAAGGGCTTCCTTCCAGGGCAGAGAAACAAAGACCTCTTAATCTTCCCAGCAGCTTTCCCCATACAACCTTAGAGGTGTAACACACCTGTATAACTTAACATGGAAAACCTTGTGCTACCAAAAACAGGGTCACAAATTCAGCATTTCTTACAGCACTTCAGCCCTAAAGCATCTTGGTTCTGCCAAAGCCTGTACACAATTGAAAGTTAATACAAAACAAGCCAAATGCTTCCCACAGGAAGCCAGCTTTGAGCTTGTGCTAGCACTACTGATTCACCCCATGAACCTTTCTTTTTATGCCCTCAGGGAGGACAAATCCATGCAAGTCCCATAAACTTCCTGGCTTATGTGACAATTCTTGTGTTGCTTAAGCATAATGGGCCATCAACTTTCCCCTGGGATAAATTTGTCCTGGCTATCTGCTTTTTAGTGCTCTACATCTTGGGGGAGTTGATAGCATTTGGGGGTTATTTTAATGGGAGTTGGTAGCCATGATCAATTGTAAAAGCTCTATTTCCAAGGAAATGGGTATTTAATAGATTTTTGAAAATGTTGGTTATTGACCCAATGGCCTTAATGGCTTAAAAACCATCTGATTGTAGTATGTAAGAGTAAATGCATATGATTTTCAAATGCATACTGGAATAGGTAGTAAAAACCCTTTTAAATTGCAGGGACCTGGTCAATAGGGAGTTTCCATTTGCTTGTTTGTCCTTTTTATTTCTATCAGAGTGAATCATGGCCATCTCTTCCTCAGAGAGGCTTACCATTTCCTCACGGGTGAGATCATCTTAAAACACGCGACCCATCTGAGACGCCATCAAGGTACAGGGATGTCTTTCATTAGACTAGGTGGCAGTGCAGAGTCCAGCTTTCAGAATGCTCCCAGGAGCAGAGGACACATGGACCATCTCTCATCCTCCATGGGTGATGCATCCCCAGTGCTCCCAGGGAATGCTCCTTGGGAACTGGAGAGCCACATGTGCCTCAGTATCCTGGGTTTAAACTGAACTTACAGGCTCTCAGCTAACAATCATAGACTGAAAATCTGAGGCAGAAATCTTGGTTTATCTGGGGTTAACACATGCCAAAAACTTCAACAGGAATGAACTACAAATGAATGCCATTCTGGAAGCAACAAGCAGAGTAAACCCTGATATTTATTTCATGGTGCCTGCAAGCACTGACTCACACACGCAGCCAACCAAGGCATGTATTTACGGTTAGCAACCCCAGCAGCTCTCCAAGGTCTACCAAGGCTCAACACAGGCTGCAGTTATTCCCCATCTTTGCCCATCATGGGGGCAGCTCCCCTCTCCTGGCTGCCTTTTTATGAACCTGCAGGAACACAGATGGCCAAGATTTTAATCTGTTTGAAGCCAGCCTGTGGGTTCAGCCATTGCAAAGAGGAGATCCCAGCCATGCATGTGCAGGACAGCTAGACTGGGTATACATCACCCCCATAGAATAAGACAGAATGAAAAACAAGGACCTGAAAACTCCCAAATTTCAAAGGGACATCTCTTCTCCTGCTCCCTTCCACCTTCCCCTCAAAAACCGCACAAAGAAGAAATTAGAGAGTTCAGAGCCATGGCCCATTGCTTCTCCTCATCAGTGGAATAAGCAAAGGAGACAAATATTGCAGGTCACTGCCTGCTTCCATCCCAGTAAGGTGTCTCAAGGTGTCTCCTATTGCCATCCTAAGTATATCCATAACACAGCATCCCACCTCCTTGCAGCAACACTCACCTCCACCCCCCAAACGCCAAGAGCATGCAAGGATGGAGCAACGTTGCTGGCCAAGTGCAGGCTCTGGGTGCAAACCCCAGGGCTTGTGCATGCCTGGGTGACAGTATCCTGCTGGGTTGGCTTTTCACGTGCTCCCAGCACTGACCCCCTGACTCATGGCAGGCATGAAGGATGTCCAGATCATCACAGAGGTCTCTGAAAACACATTATCATTACCCTAGAGCATGTGCCTGGCCATCTGCGAGAGCTAACAGTGTACCTAGCAAATCAGGAAGCTACTGCACATCTATGGGGGCTGTAAGGAGGACATGGGAGCTTTCATCATCAGACATCATCCCTGAAAACAGGGAAACAGTAGTGCCTGGGGGAGTTCATCAGAAGAATTCAGAAGAAACAGAGCTAAAGATCCAGTTTTGAGCCATTTAGGGGAAGGAAAGGAGCCCTGTCAGGGAGAAAGGCAGTGAAGCAGCAGCTTGGGGAAGGAGGAGAGCCCAGCATCGCACTGCGTGCGATCCAAAGCCCAGTGCAGGCAGCATCCCGGCTCCACTGCACACCAATACACTTCGGAGAGACTTGCTATCCACCACACAGGGTAAGTGCTCATCTTCCTTTGACAATGTTGATGCTGGCTGGCGAGACACTGGTGTTACACAGAACATATGTGAGAGAGGCTGAGTGAGAAGTGTTGGGGGAAAGGTTTGCAGCCCCTTGTGGTTTTGGGAGGCAGAACTCAACGGTGGCAAGTTACTCTAGAGCAGGCTCCAAGCTAAACAAAGCCAGGTATGGTTTACTTTCTGCCTGGATTGTTTGCTTCAATGGAAAATAAAAAACATTCCTGGCCAGGACCAAGTTTTACAGCACATTTTGCCTATCTAAGGCTGCACAGATAAGTCCTATTCCACCTAACCCACAAGACCAGACCTGTAAATCAGCTTTCTCTTACATTTTGCCTGCATCAAAAATACAAAGCAACATTCCAGGTTCAGGAAGGTCTTAAGGTCTCCGCAACCGAGTCAGTGTCCTGAATTCCACTGCCAATTTTTATACCACAGTTCACAGTCTGCTGAAGGAAGGCAGGAGGGGTAAAACACAGGTAGGTACAATACTCCTGTTCTCCCCCAGCATTGTATGGGCTTCACGTGGCTGAGCAGAGTCTCAGCACCAGGAGGCTCAGTAAAGCAAGCCAGACAAAGGGAAACTGTTTAAATAAGAGCATAGGTTTTTGCCTTGTGTTTAGCCAGGACCAAGCTGCTTCACCTCTTTTCATTAAATGCCTCTTTCCCATCCAGGGGCTAGGAAGCAGGAGGCCAGAGTCCCAGCATCAACAACTGTACCTCACTGCTGCATGACTCAAGGTTGGCAAGATGTCTGAGACTTCCGTGCCTCAGTTTCCCTGGCAGAAGATTACCCTTGTCCGCAGCACAGGCAGGTGTTTGCAAACCCACCTCCCACTGCTGTTGAATGGAAAGCAAGTGTCTGGCTTTTCACCAGGCTCGCCCTCCTTTCCCACCCATCATCCACAGTATCCTCCTCTGCAGGACAGATCTGAGGTGGGAGAGAGGGAGAGCTGTGAACTGGATGATCATGGTGAAGATGACCCTACAGTGCCAGCAAGGATGTGCGTAAAGCCTGTCTCAGCCAAAATGTTGAATCTGATGCACATCAGACTCAACACCATCTTCTGTGCCTGGTCTCTGGAGATAGAGTACATATGGAGCTCTGGGCTAGGACTAGTTGAGGCTGGAAAGAAGCATGGAATAAAATGTATCAAGAAACAGCTCAGTCCCTCCTGAAAGAAGGCATGGATAGTGCAGAGGGGGAGGCCATAAGCTAGCTTCTGCATGGATGGTGGAGGCAGAGCCCCTAGCTTGAGGTCATCTCCAAAAACTGTTCTGGTGACCATTAGGTGACAAGCAAAAGTGAGTCTCTTCTTCACCCAGCCTCCCTGGCTAGTAGGGCAGCAGAAAAGGAAACAGACACTGCAAGGCAGGGGAAAGATTTTTGATGATGCCCAGAGGAGCCCGCAGCAGGCTGCAATGTGCACGGCCATCCTTTAGAGGGGCAGTTGCCTTGCAGCAGAAGTCAGTGAAAGGGCGGCAGAAGATGAGGGTGCCACCCTTCCAGTCTCTGGCTGGTCTCATCTGGTCAGACTGAAAGCTCCTGGGCACTGGCAGAAGGACAACCCTTTGACAGGACTGACAACAGTGGATGAATTTGCTGAGCAGGGAGGACACTCCCAGAGGCATTAAGCTAACAGCTCCCAGTTCCTCTGCAAGGGGAACCACACAGCCCTGTGGTCAATAAATCCCTCTCAGACACTCTTTACCATCATGCTAATGTCATCTTGCTAAAAGATCCAAAGCTTTGTCGCATTCATTCTAAACTTCTCACTAAAGAGCAAAAACTACTAGCCTCAATATGGATCAAGAGAGGGATTGAGACAAAGAGGAAAAGAAATCTGTTCAAGCCAAACATCTCCCCCATCTTCTTTTTTTATTATTATTATTTTCTTAAAAAAAAAAAACAAACAAGTCCTGAGCCTCCAACTTATTTTTAGGTCCAGGAGATTGTGTGTCCCAGCCGGAGCGCGGCGCGCGCAAGCCAGCATTCTAAAAATGCCTTCCTTGTGGATATAAAAAGGACACGAGATAATTTATTGGGGAAGTTTTGTAATGTAACAATCATATGTTAACCACAAACAACAAAATATATCAGAGGCTGCCCCTGGTCCTCAGCACAGCCCTTGGCTGCAGTCACAAAGGCTCAGCATCCTCGCCCTCCACAAAGCCTCCCAGCAAAGTCCTCTGCCTCATGCCATTTCGGTGGGTTTGGGCTCTGCCAGAACCGTTCCTTCTTGCCCCTCTGAAAAGGGGCAATTTGATTTCCTAAATAACAGAGGCAGCTGGGCCAAGGAAAACTAAAAGCAGTGTGTTCACTTAATGACTCCAATGGCCACGGCTCAGCCTGCCAACACAAATGCGGATTAATTCATCCCAGAGACCCCACCAATGCCAAGCTGATGGTGTCTCACAGGATGGCTGCTGAGCTCCCTGCCACTCTGCCATTTCAGTTCCTGAGGTCTCTCTAGTATGGCCAGGGTCTCAGCTGGTGTCCTCCACTTGTGGGCAAGGGTACAGTCAGATGAGGAGGAGCCCTGGGGAGAGCTGAACATCAGGACAAAGAGTGACACCCCCCACCCCACCAGCCATCGGACACACGCTGTTCCCTCACAATTGCCATCCCGATACAATCAGCCCCCTTCAACTGAGCCCCCGAGACAGTGGTGTTTGCTAGAACAATAGCTCACATCTGGGACAACTCTTTTCCCCAAAAGCACCCAGGCTGCCTACAGCCGCTGGGCAGGAGTGCTCTCCCCTCGTTCACATAAGGATCATGTTCCCCCCTCCCACAGACAGCCACCCCTGGGGAGACCTGACAGCTTCCTCGAGGCACATGCTGCCTGGCAGCTCCCAGCTCAGGAAGGCTTGCAGGAGTGAGTGAGACTTATCCTCCAGCAGAGGCTTATTGGAAATTAGCCCTCAAACCTTCTACCTAGGGGCGGCAAAGAGTGCATTACTGCACTCCTAAACATACAGAAGAAGATTTAAGCACATTAGCTCTAAGCTGTAGCTTGCTATACAGAGCAAGCTGCTTTGTCTAGCACCAAAGTCAGGGGCTGGGAACCAGCCCTTGGACCTGGACACTTCTACACTTTCATGTTCCTCTTCCAGCCCTGCTTCTCTGCTTCCTGGGATAACACAACAGAGGTCTGGTCCCACCAGGATTCACTGTTTTATGGATATTTCCTTTTATCTACCAGCTCACGCTGCTGAAGTTATAATCTCCCTCTCACAAATCTTTGAGAGACCAGAAGGTCCAAAGAAGTCATTGGCATGCTCAACTCATAGCCTCATTTATAATAAAGTTCGGAAGATACAAAAGACAGAAGGGCAAGCAACTGCTTCACATGGAAGGAAAGGAGCAGCCTTCACAGCAAACAAGGAACAAGAAATTAAAAACAGGAAGATTAAGCAAACAAAAGATATCTTGCCAGGACAGCAGAGGCAGCAACCAGAGACTGACTATTGAGTTCCCCAGTAGCACAAATGTAAACACACTGCAGAGCTCACTAAGTCACACCAACCAATCCCACACTGCATGGATTATCTCACCACCCTGAGTCCCCCTTCTTGGGAGAAAAGTCCTACTGTTGGGCTCACCTTTGGCACAATGCACCAGATACTTCCTAAGCGGTAATGACATGCCAAATACTCTCCAATGTACTTCGAGAAGGTCAAAAGCAAATCTGGGATCTTCACCTACAAGCTGAGTCACCCAGAGGCACATTCATATGGATATAGCCTCCAAGTCCCATCATGACCAAGCAGCTTGATAGGCAACCTGCCCACCTGATATAATGGGCTCTACCAAGGACAATCCCTTCTATCCTTGCCAAGTTTTGAAATCAGTAATCAATGGGAAAGCTCAGAGGGAGTGGGTTTTCCTACAAGGAAAGAATACATTTTTTATGATCTCAAATCCAACCACACTCATGAAACTTTAAAGCATCTACCAAGAAACCATCAAGCTCCAGCAAAAAGCCCTGTTTATTACTGTACCTCCCCAGTCCCAGCAGGTCTACTAGAGAGGAGAAGCAACAAGCTCAGAAGCCAGTGAATCCATCACTGCCACCTTTGGTGTCTCCAAAGTATCCATCTCCTCACCATCACACTTCCAATTCCCAAGACCGGAGCCCAGCACTTCAGGCACTGTCCTTTGGAAACACCAGGCCTATGTGCAGTCACGGGGCTTTGATCTCGTTGCAGCTACAGAGACATGGTGGTACAACTCGCATGACTGGAACGTTGTTGGAAGGTCATAGCAATCAGGAGAGGTGCCTGACGACTGGAAAAAAGTAAATGTCAACCCAGTCTTCAAAAAGGGCAAGAAGGAGGACTCTGGGAACTATAGGCTGGTTAGCCTCACCTCAGTCCCTGGAAATGTGACGGAATGGCTCATCCTGGAAGCCATCTCTAAGCATGTGGAAGTTGAGAAGGTGATCAGGAGTTGTCAGCATGGATTCACCCAAGTGACGTCATGCTCAACCTACCCGATTACCTTCTACAATGAGACAACTAGCTGGATAGATAAGGGAGGAGCAGTGGATGCTGTCTACCTGGACTTCAGCAAGGCTTTCAACACTGTCTCCCATGATAGCCTCATAGGCAAGCTCGGGAAGCATGGGCTGAACAAGTGGACAGTGAGGAGGATTAAGAACTGGCTGAACAGCAGGTCTCAGGGGGTTGTGGTCAGTGGTACAGAGTATAGTTGGAGACCTGTAACTAGTGGTGTACCCCAAGGGTCCAGTATAATTTAACTTATCCATCAACGACTTTGATGAAGGGACGGAGTGTCTCCTCAGCAAGTTTGCTGATAATACGAAACTGAGAGAAGTGGCTGATGCCCCTGAGTGCTGTGCTGTGTCACGCAGAAAAATCTAGACAGGTTGGAGAGATGGGCAGAGAGGAACCTTCGGAAATTCAACAAAGGCTCCTAATTTTGAAATAACATTGCACATACCTGCTCCCTTTCACCGTGAGAAAGATCTGCTAAGGTCTCCTGCAGCAAGGAGAGGTAGAGGGAAATTGAGCAGCTGATTTGAATGTTGTTTTACCATCCCGTTGGGATTAATGTCTGGCCCCATCATCTGCTGCCCCAACATGCCATCCATGCCTTACCTGCTTTCAATTTGACATCTTTTATGCTACCTGTCCAACCACATCCAGCTCAACATCTCCTGACGGAGATTACTGTGTGCCAGAGTAATTTGTTCAGAGTAATTCGTTCACCCCCTTGGGAAAAAGGGATGTCCACAACAGACACTAAGTTAAGGTTAATCTGGATCAGCTTTTGAAGACAGCACTTAAACAGCAGGAGGCTCCCAAGCATCCTTAACCCAATTAAGCACTCTTCCCTTAGGGAGGCCAGCTAAGCTTCCATTAAAGCCCATCAAGTGTCCTGTTAATCAGGTAGACTTTAACATCACAGCTGTGGTCATCCCAGTGGAGGGCACCAAGAGACTGGAGATGCCTCATCATTTTCCACCTCCTTTTGTCACTTTGGTTATTTCTGCCTTTACTTTGGGTAGTCAGATGAAAGGCCCGGCAGCTCTGCCCTTATCCACTTTGCTCTCCAGACTCCCCTCCAGTCTTTCTTTTCACATTAACTGTGTCACACACCAGACTCTCATTGACTAACTGCCCGAGGGGAACCCTCACTGAGTGTTAATTGCTGTTAATGAGCTGTTGTTGCTTTCCTTCTAAGAGCACCAATTAACAACAGCATTCAAGGCACTGCAAGAAGATGCATGTCTGCAGCAAATCAAGGCAAATTTTACTCCAGACCCTAGCATTGCACTGCCAGCAGCTCCTGGAAAATGCTTTAAATCAGGGTGAAGGATGACAGCAGACAGCTCTCCTGCCATTGCCTGTCTCCTTGTTCTTCATATGGTGGGTCAGGGCATATAAGTCTCTGACTTTCTTCCTATAGCTCCTGTTGTGGTGCCCTGCAAGGATGTCTGCACTCAGCTCTTCACCTGAGCTCTAGTCTTCCTCCAGCCACAAGCACATACTCCCAGTGACGGTTTTTACACAGAGGCTGGCTCAGAGCTCAGTGGGACTTATCCTGTCCCATGAGCTACTAGATGAGGTGCAGGAAGGATTTGGCAAGATGGCTTGATGATCTGGTGTTGTGCACAGTAACGCTGCCATCGTTCCAGCATCATCCCCCACCCTAGAGCTAGGGGCAGCTCCTGCCTCAGCTACAGCAGGGTCCACCCCATCACAGCTTTATAATCCTTTCCAAACCCCATTTTTCTCCCCTATTAAGCACTGGCGAGCGTATATGCTAGCATGAAGTGTGGCCCTGGAAGTATACTGAGAAGTGCACCTGCTAAGAAGTACTAGAGCTACCGCTGTTCCTAAGGCTTCTCCTTCTGATTTTTCTGTCTCAAAGCTGCAGTTCAAGGAAAGGAGATTTTAAATGAGGGATGTGCTAAGATGGTAAAAACTTTTCATGAATGCTTAAGGTCATGCAAGTCAAGACAAGGTATTGAGACCATTCAACAAAATAGGCTAAATCTGTCTACCATGCTAGTAAAAAATTGTCCAGTCTCTCTCTCTGACTGTCTCATTTGGATTATTTTTAGCTAACTAAGAAACATTCACATCCAGACCCCTTTTTGTGAGAGCCCTGAAATGAAATACAGCAGAACTTACTTACTCCATAAAAAAAGATCCCAAGATTTTTGTCTTGCCACCTTGATCTGGAAGGAGGTTTAGAGAGCAGGGTTTCCCTCTCCCCCAGCTCTCCCACAGCCACAGCTCCCTCCTGGGCTCTGGCACATGGTTCTCCAGCAGGTATGAAAAAGCCTGGCCACCTCAGTGGAGCAGCATCCAGCTCACTCGCTTGCTCTCCTGCAGTTACAGACCGACTGCTGCTGTTCACGTCCAAGCACCTGGCTCCTATCGTGCTGCCTTTCCACAGTTTGTTAAATTTTATTTCACATTATTTCTCCCGTTTTGGCTTCCACCCTAAAAATCCTCCTGTAAGCTCCCCAGCTGCCCCACTCCTCATAAATGCTCATTTAAGTATAATACCTTATGAGCAAATCCAGAGGAACCCACTCAGCTGGAGCTCTGTCCAAACAAAACCCCTTGGGCTAAAGTCACCTTCTTGTGTATCTTGAGATTCATCCACCAACCTTGGGGGAATAACACTGACCTGGCCATGCCTTTGTGCGAGATCAAGCTCACCTTCCTTTTTCCCAAACCCACACTACCAATTTCTAGTGGTTTTCCCATAGACAGATATATTCTTCCCCAGGAGCCAGGGTACCCTCAGCAGCGATGAGCCCAGGAAGGGTGAGTGTCCACCAGTATCTCTGAAGAAGCCGGCCGGCCAAAGACAGCTCAGAAGAGCTCAGCAGCAGGAGGATTCAACTCATGCCCCCATATTTCCCAAACGCTGGGTGCACCAGATTTTGCTTTTCAGAGCTTAGCCTACAATCAGTTTTGTCTTCTGCACAGGCCAATGAGGTCTGCGGACAGAAAATTGCAAAAGATTTGTTATTTCCCTAGTGCTCCCATTTTCCCATTCCTTTCCCACAGAAGCAAGGTTTTTGTTTTCTTTTGTGTTGTTTTCTTTCCCAACTTTCAGGGGAAAATCCTGACAAATGGAAGCCCTGATTCATACCAGCAAAAATTTGGCCTTTTTTAATTTAAGGTGGAGCCTTTCTTGTCTGAGGATGAAAACATTTCTCTAACTGCCCACAGAGGGCAAGGACTGAGCCTTTGCTCTGCTGAAACACAAGCCGAGTGGCATTGGGTGCTCATGGCCACAACGGGCGGAGAGCTGTTGTGCAGGCAGGAGTGCTGCTCATCTCCCCTGTGCTCATGAAAGCACTGGTACTCGTTCACAGGGGTGGGAAACAAGGGTACAAGCAGGCACAGGGTAGCAATGGTGAGACTTTCAGAGGTGGAAGAACATCTTCTTGGGGGGTGCTTGGGCAGAGGCATGGTTTGAGGCTCCATGGCTGTAGCGATGCATTGGAAGAAAGGCTCCCCATTCTCCTCCCATGTTTTCTCAGATGACTGAAGGATGTGTGAGAAAGGCTCAGGAAGGGAGGAAGCGAAGTACTGCTCTTCTCCCATCACCTCTGCCTAAGCAAGGACATCTGCTTCCCTCCTCCCTCTGTGTCTCACCTGGGAAGCTGCAGAGAGAAGCAGCAGGCTTGGGAAAAAGTATTTATGGCTACAGCCTACCTGCTCATGCAGACCAGGGAAAAAACAATGAAGGGGAAAGAAGGAGATCAGAGAAGCAACGTGTCCCTAAACCCCTCCCCTGCAGCTTTTCTCCCCAGATGCTGCCATCTGCACTGCACCACTCCTGCTCCGGTGGGCACCTCTGCCTGTCGCCAGGAGCCAGCAGCAGGGAATCAACAACTTTCCCTGACACTGAGACAGAAACAGCTTGAAAAATAAATAAAAAAGCAAAAGCTGTGACTTTTTTCCCTGTCTCCAGCCAGAAAGCACATTTGGCAGAGCCCCAGGCACTGGAAGCCATCAGCAGGGCTGCCGGCACTTCAGAGGCTCCAGGGAGAAGGGCAGGTGTGTACAAGCCACCAACTGTGCTAAGGACACTGTCCCCACCACCCCAGGGTCTCCCATCACACAGGGGGTTCCCCTTCTCCATCCTGCCCCAGCTGCTGCTTCCACCAAGGGTGCATCAAGGGAGCAAGGGTCCCCTAATGGTGTGCATCGATGTTCCAAGAAGCAATGTGGATTTTGCACCTGCGACATGCAGTAAAGGCACATATCCTCCTCTGGCACCAAGCAGCCACCCTGTGCCTTTGCCTGAAGAAAGGGGTTTGCTCTCCAGTCACATTTGATTTTGAGATGCAGGGTTTGATCAGCCCCTGCGCGTGCCCAGTCAAGACCATATACCCACAGCCATTATTTCCCACAGCGAGATTCAGGGAGGCTCATTCACACCACCCTACTACCTTACCAAACCCTGCCACTCACACCTAGTGGTGTCTTCTCTTTCTCCCCACCCCAGCACTCTTGCAAAGGCATTTGGGATACAGATTAAGAAATCGAACTGTTGGACACATCCATGGAAGGAAGAGAAGGGGCGGCAATGCCTCTGCTGCATCCCATGCAGGGAGGTCAGGAGAAGCAGCACTCTGCACAGGGCTGCTCTGCCCACCCTCAGTCCTGCTGGTGTGTTCCCAGAGACTGGCAGCTCTGCACTGGGAATACCACAGGGGAGGGGGGCGTCCCATCACACTCACTCATCTTAGAGGGGAAAAACACTTAATGGCAGGGCATCACAGAGAGGTGCCATGCCATGCCGTGGGATCTACTGGTCCTCAATGGCAAGCATACCTGTCCCACGGGAAAACACCCTTCTGTGGTTGTCAGAGAAAGGATGCACCCCATCCCTTGATGTGCCACCTCCCCATAAACCCCGCACCTACCGCTGGGGTGAATCAGGGTCGAAGCATGTCCTGGCTACATCGGTGGCCTGTGGGTCGCAGCAGTCGCCATCATCGAAGTCATCCAACATGTTGTTGCACTCCATGTGGCAGATGCCATCACGGCGCTTCCAGGAGAAGCAGCGGCCGGGCCGGCGGCAGTCCCCACCATCATAGCCAGTCAGGGGGTGCTCACACTCAGGGTCGCAGCGCTCATTGCCTACCTTGCTGGGCTCGCAGCCCAGGAGGACGGCGCGGCGGCGCAGGGAGGAGTTGCGTACCTCCAGCAAGCTGAGCTGCCAGGAGATGTTGTAGGGTCGGAAAGCTTCACTCAGCGCCCGGTGCTGCCGCCAAACCTGCTCCTGGCTGACTGTTGGCCGCCCACCGTCATCCTCTGCCAGGTTCACCACCCGGTACCGCACCACCTTCCCGCTGCGCAGCGGCCAGTGCCGGTTGTAGTGGGAGACCAGCTCCACGTTGTCGCAGGCAGTCTGCCCGCAGGCAGGGGGGCCAAGCGGCTGCAGGACAGGCGATGGCGGGGATGGCAGCACCCATTGCTGGGGGAAGGCACCCTCCCGAAAAGGTGCCCAGCGCTCCTCCGGGGTGGCGAAGCCAGCAGCCAGAGCCAGCCCTGCTGCCCCCCTGGCTGCCCCCTCTAGGAAGGGACGCTGGAGATGGGGTTGGGACAGGGCACCCTGCCACAAGGCTAGTCCGGCCAGGTGTCCCCGGAAAGCGTGTGCAGTCCCCCAGGCGTCCCCTCCCAGGAGCAGTGTGCGGCAGGAGGCCATGAACGCGCTGTGCAGGGGTCCCCCCTGCCCGCCAGCACGGCCCACCCGTGCCCCGTCCACGTAGAGAGTCATCCACCGCCCGTCATAGCTGGCAGCCAGGTGAGTCCATGCCTCGGGGCGGTATTGGTGGTACGCAGTCACCTCGGTGGCAGTGGCTGCCCGGTCCGTGCGGAGGGAGAAGAAGAAGCGGGCGTCCTTCTTGCCGCCAAGCTGCAGGGCGCGGATGCCCAGCGCCCAGCCCTTATCACTGGCTGTATGTGAGCAGTTGTCGAAGACACCTGCAGTGGGGACAGGGATGGGGATGAAGAGAGAGGAGAGCTTGTGAGCACTGGAGAGCATCACTGCTC